>VZRI01013044.1:21537-209413 GCA_013397515.1 Upupa epops
ATAATAATAATAAATAATAAATACCTTCTATGCATTGCTAATGCTTGTTAAAAAGAGCAAAAGCTGTGAGAGGTTTGATGTTTAATGGAAATTAACTGAGCCGTGTGTATTACACAGCCAAAGCCATGAAAATGGACATCTAAATTGATTCTGGAACCAGTAGGTCTGCAGCAGATTTGCGGATGATAATGCCTGTATTAAGAGATACGTCCACTAATTTCACTAATGACCAGTTTTAATGAGAATTTTGGGTTTGTAGATGAGCAGGACCACTCCTGTTCCATCTTTATTGCCCATGTCCAGGATTCCTCATCCCAGGACAGAGACGGAGATGGTATTAGTGCAGCCTCTTGCCTCCAAAACCCATGGCCAGAGCAGCACAAAGGGCTCCTCACTGCCCTCCCAAAATCCTCCTTGCAAAATGCTGCTTGGGTCCAGCAAATGGACCCCTTTCAGATTTAAGGAGCAGGTAACCAATGGCAAGGGCTTGTGGAGCTGCATCACATGCTAAAGCAGCTGACAGACTGAACACAGACCATGTCAAGAACTGCCAAAAACAGCCCCTGAGCTGCAGGCACTAACTGGAAGCAGAAGTGCCCGGCTCCTTGCACAGTGCTGCTAAGCTGTAGGTACTGGCATGGAACAAAAAGGCTCCCAGTCCCATGATGGGGCTAAGCAGGCACAGTGAGGGATCAGCTGTGTCAGGACAAAGCTCCTCGATCACCAACTCATCCTAACTCCAGCTGAGACCTACCTGCATTCACAGTCCTGTATCTGAATGGATGGAGAAATAATTCCAGCTGCAGTATTACCTCCAGGGGCTTCAAGTTGTGGGGGTTTGGTGTTTTTTCTTTTCCTAAATTTGATTTATCCTGCAACTAAACCAGTTTAACAGTGAACACATGCAGAGACTCATTATCTCTGCCTCTGGCTTCAAAAAGCTCTGGGAGTTCCCTGAACCCATTCAAAACCTCTTCCACTTTAAAGTGCTATCAAACCTTATTCGCTAGCTGTAATATAAATATCCAGACTTAGTCTCTGTGTCTGATTTTTGCGGCCTCCAAAAGGCTGCATCCTTCCTCTCCCCATTTTCTCTCTCTGCTGTAGTTCTATGTGTTGATTTTTTTATTTTGGCTATTTTAATTCCTTTTTTTTTCTTTTTAAAAATCTCTCTGCTTTCACATTTCCTTCTGAGCAGCATGATTTTACATCCAGCATAATTTTGCTGATGTTTCAATTCTTGAGCCTTCCTGACCATTCAGAAAACCTTCCTTGAAAAAAGGTCCTGTTTGTCTTGCCTCAGTGCCATTTGTCCGGAATGCTGAGAACTGCTGCAGGCTTTGAAAGAAAACCAGAGTCATAGAATACTTCAGGTTGGAAGGGACCACCATGGATCAACTAATCCAGCCTTCCACTCAAAGCAGGGTCAACAAGCAGTCCTCATCATTGTGCCTGAGAGGTGCCTTGTCCTGTGCGCACCCAGGAGAGGTTCAGAATGTGAACAGAGGCAGCAGCTCCTGCATCGAGTAACTCGTCTCATCCTAGACATGAGGTGGAGGAAATCTGCTAATAGCAACTAGTGTCTCTGATACAAAACAGTTGCCTTTTCCTCACACTGCTCCTTACAAAACCTCTTGTACTGTTTTTTTCTGCTTGGGCATTTACCAGCACTTCTGGTTTTTACGTCCAAGTCCACATGCAATTCCTCAGGTTGTTTAGATGCTGGCACTACCTTACGGATTGACAAAGTTGTGTCCTTCACTTTTCGATTTGAGCTTGAATTTGTCTTAGCCCCAGTGTTTAATTTGTAAACTATTCCAGTGGAACCAGCTACTCCCCAGCCTGTCACATAAAACCAGGTCATGGCAGGAGCTTTCAGCAAGAAACCACGTGGGAAAGACAAACTTCAGAGAAACAGTGGGGTCTCCCCTCTTTGTTCTTCCCCCATCCATCCCTCCCAAAAAGCCTTCTCATAATTATGAAGCACAACCCTATATATCAGCAGGGACTGTGGGGTTGGCAGCTGTGCCACCTTGGCTCATGTATTACTTTGACATGCTTTCAGCTAATTTTGGTTTCATGACAAAAATTTAAAGAAAATTCTTTACAGGCTTCATATAGTGACCTAGTCACATGTTAGACTCATCTTGCTTCCCTTCCCTATGAAATAAATCAGCAACTGCCCTTTATGAGTTCGGGTGGTAAGATTTCTCCACTCCATGCACTCATTCTGACACCAGCTTCACACAAGCAAGACACCACACACCAGCAGGCAACCAGCAGGTGAGTTGAGCAGCAAATCTTGGTCTGTACTGATGTCTCCCAAATCAGAGCCAGGCTGCTAGACCTGTCAGCCAAGGACTGGGGAGAGTTCGCAGAAAACAAGAGGTATAGAAAAGCTCTTTGGAATAACATATTTAAATGTTGGTCTTTTTCAACCTGAATGATTCTCTGAGTCTACAGTTTCTTTACTAGAGATGTGCTGTGAGGAGAGACACTAATTTGAGAGAATGCCTCAAGAAGGCAAGATTTTAGAAATCAGAACAAAGGAAAATGAAGGAGGACACCAGGAAATAAAACACCAGCTTGAACTGAGACCAAGCTGAAGATTTGACAGTGTCGGTAACAGGAAAGCAGGCAGGGTGCAGGTAGCTCTGGGGAGCCCCAAGCAGAATTCTGCTCAATTAATTCTGTTTCCCAGATGTTCCTTTGTAGTTCTTAAAAAAACCCCTTTAAGGTTCCTGGTCAGTAAAGAAGTTTGGAAAAGATTCAAACTCTAGCCCTGCAGTGTCAGCACAAATTCCTGTCTGTGCTAACTAAAGCACAGTGTTAGCAAAAAAGCAGCTCTGTAAAACAATGTCATGAAATCCCACTTCCCTTCTCTCTGTAGCATTTCCAGATCAAGCACTTCGTATCTCCATACCTCCCTCTTGTAAGTGTCCCTTACTGGTGCCACTGGGGATTACCCAGTTGCTGTTTGTATGCAATACTGGAGACACAAAATTTGATTCAGGTAAAAGATTGAAACTTTTAAGTGAGAATTTCTTCTAAGAAGGGTGAAGAGGGGACAAGGACCAAAGGATTAGCTATGGCAAGTCCTCAGTTCTGGAAAGACCTTAAAGCCCAGACTTGCCTTTACAGCTGTCTGACTCCATGGGATGTAACACTTGCACCAAGGGCTGAGCGCCCAGCTTTGCTCATTTCACCTGAAGTCTGGCTACTTTTGATCCAGGAAGGATAGCAGTGCCTGCATGAAAAATAAACCTGGTTTGAAACCAAAGAACCCTAAACCTGCAAATTGCCACCACCATCAGTATGACAGTGCCTTGTCATGCCTTCTGTAAATCCCTGTATGTGTTTGTCTCACCAAATGCTGCCTGTGCTAGTTAGCTTAAAACCAACTTGACTTACAGGTACATTTAATGGACCTAAAAAGAAACAGGGAATGTTAAAAACCAGGCAAGAAAAGTACCTGAGAGAGGAAAAGCTACAGAGGGATGAAGAATATGATGGCAGAGAAGTGTCACTGGGCTTGGAGACCTGAAGCCTGACACCCCCCCACCTCCTCCGCCTTCCCACGCATCTCTTTGCTGAAATAACCATGTCACCAGCCTTTGTGCAGACCTAGGGACAGTCTCCAGGATGATTTTAGGCCTTTTCTAACCCAAATCTCTTTTTTACTTCAGAGATGCTAGGTATCGTTTACTAACGTGCAATCACTTCATGTTGGCAGTTCCTCATGGGCAAATCAATGCAATGTAATGTGAAAATGCGTTTTAGTGCTGGCATTGTGATGGGGGAACTTTTAGAAGAGGTAAGAGCACACACAGCAAGAGACAGTGCAGAGGGATTCATCAGGACTGGAAGAGGAGACTAGACTTGCAGGAACAGGGCAGAGATCTGAGGCATAAGGTGTATATGGGATTGATTATTCCCAAGTCATTATATTGACCCCAGATGGCAAAGGAATACATCCACACAACAAAGGATACTTAAAATTCAGTCTGTCTGCGCTTGTGTCTCAGAGTTCTTACAGCCCAGCATGACCTCTGATATCTTGCAAGCCTTGACAAGCAGTAGCTTGCAACTGGACCTAAGTCCTTGGTTCATCTGTGTGCTTATGTGCTGGTTGTCTGAGGAGGGTATGAAAACCTCACTCTATGAAAACCAGACCTGCTGTGAAACAACATGCTGTATCAGAATTTAATGACACTAATCCCTGGATGCCCTTGGAACACACGTGGCAAGTACTGGAGGCTATGAGGTGAGGGTGGTCTGAAGAGCCAGGAATGTAGCATTTCCACTCTCTTCACAAGAGCACTGGTCAACTGGGGTTTAGAGTTAATTTTGCTTCCACCCATTAAAGTTATATGTTCCAAACAGAAGAGTCATAAAAAGCCTATAAAAGTGAGAGTATTTGCACATTGAGTAACTTTACAAATGGGTTGGCTCACAGGTGAGAAGAAGCAGCCTATGACAGGTGGCACAGTGGACAGGATCCCCAGAATTCACTCCCACTCTGTTCCACATCAGCTGAGCAAAGCAACCCTCAAAACAAGGTACTAAACCACTCAAAAAGCAATGGTGCATATCAGTCACAGAATCTCTTTGCTTGGAAGAAACCTTTACAACATTCAGGTCCAACCTTGAACCCCAGCACTGCCTGGTCACCAGCATCAGATCCGCATGTCATTTGAAGTCCTCCAGAGACAACAACCCTGCAGCTGCCCTGAGCAGCCTGTCAGCCTGTTCCAAAACCCAGAAACCCCTTCAGTGAATAAGTTCTCCCTAACATCCAGCCTAAACCTCCCCTGGAGCAACCTGCAGCCATTTCCTCTGGTCTTGTCACTTAGCACCAGGGGAAAGATGCTGAGACCCTTCTTGCTTACACCTCCTTTTCACCAACCATCCCCATGTGATCAGGACAGTCCTGCTGTGGAGTATGCAAGGGCAGTGTAAGGAACTGCTACAAGTGACACAGGAGCTGTCTCATTGTGCGGAGCCACTACAGCACTGGTCTGTGTCCTCAGACCATGTAAATCTGCTCAGCCTCACTGAGCCCGAATAATTTACACCAGTCCAGGTTGGCACAAAGGCAGTTATTAAGGCTGCAGTGTATTTAAGAACAAGCTCAGATCAATAGTCTGACAAATATCCATTTCACATCACTTCTCAGAAGAGAGGTCAAATGGATCTTTACACTCTGGTTTAAATTTCCCCCAAAATTTCAAGCACAGACCAGCAGAAGTTGTCATTAAGTCTCCTCTGAAGGTAGCACAGGCAGTGAGGGATAGGCAGGAGCAGGTACTGCTCCGAAGCAGGAAATCTGGCTCATGGGTGGCATTAAGGATGGCAAGAGACTATAACTTACCCCTGGAACTGCCTTCTCAGGAGTCTGGTGCCTCATCAGTGAAAGGCCAGTTGGAACAAAGGTAACAAATGAGCAGTTCAGTCGCTTGGTCCCAAAAATCAACCAAAGTGAACTCCAGAAGAGCAGCAACGGGCACCTTGCCCTGGCTATTTTTCATTTTAATGTACATGGCTCCAGTGAACTTCTTATGGATATCACTCTCTGCCTTGCTGTACTTGAGAAATACAGGGTAGTGTCACAGGGACAAAATACCCTCATGAGGTTTCCACCCTAATTACTGAAGCCCAAAGCCAGCATGAAGATTTTAAAGGAATTTCCAAGCATATTGACATTTTCAAACCTGAGATGACAGGCCTGACTTCGGGAGGGAACTTTGTGCTTGCTGGAAGAGAGAACATCCAGCCTCCAGCCAGCCTTCATGCCAGCCTTCGGGGCAACTGCTACCAGCACCTTGCCCCATCACAGTAACACAAGGAGTAGTACAACCAAACCCCACCTCCTGCAGTGGAAGAAAAAGAAGGAAAGACCATGGCATGTTGGAGGCTAAACATCAGGAGCAACACTGATGCTCCTGATGCTATCATGAACATGTGAGTGATGATTTTAGGGCAGTATGTGTTCCAAACTATGAAAAACTAATTGTCTGGTGGGTTGGTTTGAAATGAATGTCACCACCAGACCACTCTGATTTGCTGCATCTCTTCCTGTTTTCTCTGTCTTTTTCAGAGTGGAGCCTGGCAGCTCCCTTACAGCTCCCAGCAGTGAAAGAGAAAAGAGAGAGCCACAGGGCTTTAAATTTTTAAGCCGGTGTTTTGAAAATACTGCTGTATGTATTAGGACTTCTCCTGTTTTAGAGGCCATTTCCTGGAGAGGCTTCCAACAGGAATATCATTTACATCAGCAAGGCTTTGGGGCAGTTCTTCTTTAGTTTTTTTTTTTCCTTTTTATAACCATGTTGCAGAGAGACATCAGTTTAGGCAGCCAGTGCCGCAATAAAACTGACAACAGGTTTATTCTCCTGCTCCTCGCGGGACCAATAGGAATTTTAGAGAAGAAAGCAGGAGGGAAGGAAGAGAAGCACCACGTGAGGATGATCTGCTTTGTCCCAGTACACTGGTCCTGCTCTTCTCAGTGTTCCTCATTTAAAAATCCAATGTTTCTCTTATATTTTGTAAGATATTTTTTTCATGATTGGATTACTCTGCAGGGGTATCCTATCTAGAGCAGAGGTATTAGGACTTGAAAACTAGCAGGAGTTTTACCTTTGGGGTCAACCTATCCATTGCCTTGTTCTTGTCACATCTGTGGAAACTAAAGCAAAATGCCAGTGCCCTGGAGCTCTTCTGCCAGAGGAAATCCCCACAAAAGCTTTGAAGAGTTTAAAAAAAGAAAGGCAAGCTAAACCCAGTTCATTGTGGAAGAGACTTTTATCTCAGAAGGAAATTGCTGAAGCCTGGTCTGGCTGCTGTGCCTAAAGGCGCAAAAGCTCAGCCTCTCCTCATCCCTCCCAGGAAGGAGAAAAGTCACTGGGAGAAGAGATGTTTTCAGACACTGGGTGCACAAAGGGTCATTTTGGGACCACAACAGGATGAACTTCCCTTCCTCACCATCTGATAGATGACTGAAGCTCCTGGATGTGCAGTGAGGGACTGGGATTCCACTTAATCCAATTCCATTTCCCAAGAGATATAGGTGAAAAAGCAGCGAGTGCAGTGAGCACCCAAAAGCCTGGAAGATAAGTCAATGGGCTAGGAAGCTTTTATGGTCATGCATGGGCAGTCACTGCCACATGAGTTACAATTCACTGAAGTTATAGCTCACTGGGATATATCTCACTGAGATATAGCTCACTGGGGTTGTAGTGCACCGGGATATATCTCACTGGGATATAGCTCACTAGAATACAGCTCACTGGGATATAGCTCACTGGAGTTATAGCTCACCAGGGTTATAGCTGATTGTGGTGCAGACCAGTGTCTTACTGCTAGATCAGAAATTTGATCTTGATGTAGTGGATTTACTCTCACAGTCTAGAATGTAATTAAAATCTTTCAAAACAAGATTCATCCATCTTTACTACTTAGTAGATATTGACTCTAAACATTGAAAGAATGTCGGCGGGAGGGGGGACAGAGGGTGCATGCACATGCTTTGATTTAGAGAAAAAAGTGATTTGATGATTAGTAGGAGCAATGTTCAGGTCTGGATGGAGAATTTTACAGTATTTTCCACAATCTTATTTATTCCGGTTGCACACGGAGGTTGCTCCCAGACGGTGGCGCTTACAAATCACAGATTTGCACTTGTGAATAATCCTGAGTCGACTCACTCCGGGAGGGTTGTAGTCCTGGGATTGATGGGTTATTGCGGAGGAAATATGTCTCATTGTATTGTGACCCCTCAACCATCAACCCCCAGCATTGCAACGCATACCTGCTTTCCCTGAGAAACCACGAGGTGGCCCATGGTGCTGTGTTACATTAGCTTTTACCTCCCATTTGGGGAGAAGTAGTAGTGGAATAAGATATAAGGAAATACAAAGGGTTGAGACGAAAGATTCTTCATCCCCCGGGAAATGCATAATTCAAGGTATTTGTAAATGTGTTTGTGATGTGCTGAAAAGCTGCACTGGAACAAAATAAATAACCCAAGCAACCAGACCTGAGAATCTCAATCTCTGATGGAAATCAGGCAGGCAGGTCTAGATGTACTTTTTGAGGGGACAGTGGGATTGAGGTCAGCACACTGAAAGTCTTGCCCTGGTCAGCAAGAGCCTCACATGCAGATGGAGCTCTGAGTATTTTGTGCCCACCAGAGTGCCCACCTTTCTACAGTACAGCTTATGGTAATTTTCTTTTTTTGGGGGGGTGGGGTGGGGGGAGGTGGAAGTAAAGAGAATAAAGCCATTTAGAAAATAACAGTGTGGAGGAAGACCAGGTTAATTAATTCTAAATGAATCTGTAATGTTTAAAGGATATGGGGTCTGCATGCAGAGTAAAACTAAAAAGCTTCAGTCCAGGGTCTGAAAATCAGCTCAGTAAAGCATTTGGGTGCCTATCTGGGACCAGCATCTTTGGAACTAAGGTTCTCTCTGAGGATTCTCTCTAATAAGTGGGAACACTGGAACTGCTAACATGCAACAAAGCGGCGAGAAAGTCCCGTTTCCTAATAGGAACATGTTTTATCTGAATTTTGTGGTCGGCACTAATGGAGGCTCAGGTTTAACACATCATTTCCTCTAAATGTATGTGCTCAGATACCTAAATGTTAATTCTGACCTTTGTCTACTGAGTACATCTAATGTTCCTCACATATTTCAGTCACCTCGAACAGATTACCCATCCCTTCCAGTTCTCTGTCTTCATTGTCATTCTAAAGATGCCCAGAAGAGGGAGGAAATAAAAGCTGAGGGGCAGGAGACATGCAGGATTGATTTCAGACTGGGGAATAATGCCGCACGGTGCAGGTTGTTCCACTGAAAAAACCCCAACCTCAAACCCCAAAACCAGAATAATAATAACAGACTGCAATTACAAATTTCCTGAGATTTATTCTTCCCAGCAGCTTTCACGTTTGCCAGTTTGGCAGCCCACAGAAGTTTCTTCTAGCTTGTGTTTATAAGGAAAAGAGCTTGGTGGGGGTTCAGAGATCACTGAAACCTCTGAAGCTCAGACGCCTCAAGTCTTCCATTAGGAACTTGGAAATAAATAACTATGCATCAAGCCAAACTCCTAGCACCACTTGAACTTCAAAAATCCTCCCACAGTGCAGAGAATCATAGAATGATTTAGGTTTGAAGGGATCTCAGACATCATCTGGTTCCATGGCCAGGGACACCTCTCACCAGACCAGGCTGCCCACAGCCCTATCCAACCTGGCCTTGAAACTTCCAGGGATGGAGCAGTCACAACCTCCCTGGGCAACCTGTTCCTGGGCTGGTGTTCCAGCATCCTCACAGGGAGGAATTTCTGCCTCAAATCTAAACTAAATCTCCCTTTTTTTTAGCTTGAACCAATCCCCCTTGTCCTGTCAGTAGAGTCCCTCATAAAAATTCCCTCTCCAGCTTTCCTGTAGCCCCTTCAGGTAATGAAAGCTGCTATAAGATCTCCCCAGAGCCTTCTCTCCAGGCTCAACAGCCTCAGCTCCCTCAGCCTGTCCTATAGCAGAGGAGCTCCAGCCCTGTGGTCTCTGTCTGTGTATGGCCTAGAAAGAAAAGTGCATTAGAGCTGCCCCATCCCTCTTGTCCACACCTTCTCCCAGCCATCTCTCCACAGGATATTCTGGGTGCTGGGCTGTCTCATGGGGCCGCAGTGGTCAGCCCCAGCTAAGCAGGATGAGCCCAGTCCCTCCCAGCAATATGCACAGCAGCAGAGCATCTCTCCTGCCCTGCTGACACCAGCCAGCTGTGTGGGAAAGGCCAAAGCTGGCTGCGCTGTGCTGGGTATCTGCACTACAGAACTGCAAACACCCAGTGTGAATTATACCTCCTCAGAGAGTGGCGTGCTGCAGGAACATGCAGAAACTGGAGAAAATTCACATGTTCCTGTCCTCAGATGATTTCCAGTCTGAATCCTAAAGAGCTCATTTCTTCCTCAGCACAGCTGGTATCTGGTGGCTGTCAGAGCTTCACTCAAGCTGAGCAGCAGTGCCAGTGTTTCCCAGCTTTGGGCTGCAAACAGCATTTGTGCTTAGTACGATTTATGTTTTGAGATTCAGAGTTTTCATCATAAGCTTAAAATCCAGAGTCTCAGCATATATAAAGACAACAGTTAATTTTAAGCAGTGACACGCAGTGTGCAAGAGTTTTGCCTAAGATTATTTAGCTTCATCAGCTCAGGGTGGATCCAGATTCATGTTTCATGATCTGTTTGATTAGCAAACAGAGAAGAATTAGAAACAGAGAAGCCCATCTTGTTATTTGTTTGTGTCTTTTGGATGACTTTAAATGAAACCAAATCATAACTAAGTCATACTGAGGGTCTTACCTGTCATAAAATTCTTCACAGGGGAAGACAGGAGGAGACAATAATCCCAGGCCAAAGCAGAGTTCAGAAGTCATTACAGCTACTACTGGGAACACTCTTGTATCTGACTATTTTCATGAAAACATGCAGGAAATGACTTATCTTTTCCTTTTAGCACTTCTAACCTGTGACAGCTGGAGCTGCTGTTGGTCAATAGCCTCAGAAATTTCTAGTGGAAGGAAAACACATGCAAAGTCATCTGTAGAAATGAAGTAGCATTTTTATAGAGTGGTAAGGCAATTTTTTTAGAGTCTAGCTAAGAAGTACTTACAAGATTTCCCAAGACTCATTTCCCAGTACTGTGTAATCGTTAGAGGCTGCTTTAGCCCTGTCTCCAAAATTGCTGGGCACTGAGAACATGAGTGACCCCTGGAGAGTTGAGCAGTGGTTTGGTTAAGGCATTCGTCCCACTGCTGCCAGCCGTGCTGGCAGCAACGCATGAGCAAAGCAAGACTACGAGACTCAGGTTGAGACATAAACATCTGCATTTATAGCAGGAGATGCCCTTATTCTACTCTGCCTGCACAGAAAATCAGCAGTCCTGAACTCTACATGTCAGTCAGACACTGCAAGGAATCTCTTCTACTGCCCTGCAGCAGGCAAATGTTAAGAGATGGTGTCACTGGGCACAAAGCTGTGACCCATTGTAACATCACCTGGGTGGAACTCTTCTGAAATCGAAGTAGGTGATATGAGTGAGATGTAAGTTTTCAAAATCACTGGCATTGCACAACATAATGAAAGGTATGTCAGGAAATGTTAACACAGAACCAAGCATAGACACCAGGGTGAGCAACCAGGAACAGCATGGTTCATGGATCCCATGGTTAGGGATCGGATCCCCACAAGCCCTCCCCCTCCCCGTGCTGCGTCAGAGTAAACTTTTGTTTCTACCCTGGTAGAGGCTGGAGTGCTCGAGCGAGAGATTCAGAGTTTCTTGAATTTGTGGTGTATTTGTGAGCTGAAGGATAATATATTCTTAAGAACAAATAACAAAAATACCTCCAAACCCCTCAAGGTTTTATTTGATCTATAGTAATCCTGCTCTTACCAATCAAAATTTAAATGCCCACCAAACCAACAAGCAAGCAACACCACACCCTACTCTCATCCCAGACCAGCAGCCTTTCCCTGGCAATACAAGCAGCTACAGCTGCAGAGTAGGTTGAGGACTGGGAATTTCCTTCAACAGGGAGCAGCCAGCCCTGCAGTGATCCACCAAAAAAACCTCCGGAGCAGAAGCACAGCCATTCTGTTACTAGAAAGTTTCTCAGCAGTAAGAGCTAAGAGATTTATTTTTGTCCCAAATGATTCCTCGGAGGAAATCTTGGAACACAGAAACTAAGAAGAAAAGGATAAAGTAGAAAGAAAAGGAAAAAACCCACAAACCCACCAAAAAACCAGTAAAAAGCAGGCTGAGTGTTGGGAAACGTTTGCATAGGAAGGAGCTGGAAGACTGTAGGATGATCGGTAAAAGGATCATTTTGTGTGTAAAACATCTCACATAGAGCTGGAACTGGACGAGGCAATGTCCTTGAGGTGTGGGAAAGGCTCATACTTGCTTTTTCTCAGTGTGTTTGTGCCACAAAAGCAGCTGCCGCAGAGCCAAGGAGGCTTTAAGTCTGCAAGAACAATGGAGATGATGATCCCTAAAGCTTCACGATTTCTCCCCTTCAGAGAGCTCTCATTGTTACCGGTAATGAAGTGTGAGCTATGAGGAGCACAGCTTGACACTGAGCTTGTGGATGGGTGGGAGTGGGGATGATGACACCCCTTTCCTTAGGCACAGAACAACAAAAAAATCCATAAAAACTTCTACAAGACATTAAACCCAGAAGCAAACAATGAACAAAATCTGTGACAGGGAGCTAAGTCCCAGCAGTGCAACAGCATGAGCTCAGCAACACTCCTAAACACCTGCAGCTCCTGGCACAGCTGGAGCCATTGTCCTACTGACTTGGCCTCAAGGTCTTGGAGGACACCCAGCCCTGCCTGCCATTGCTGCTTGGTGTGGGGAGGAGTCCTGCCCCCACACACCTGCTATTCCATGTGTATGGCAGCCCTGTGGGCACCAAAGGTACAGACAGGCCTACAGAAGGGGGTGTGACCACTGTGGTGGTCACCTACAGCCACAGGGCTGGCACCTGTGTGGCAATGGTGTCAGTCCCTGCCATCAGCACCTGCTGGAAGAAGAATCAAAGAATCACAGAAACATGGAATTGTTTAGGTTGAAAAAGACCTCTAAGATCATCAAGTCCAACCACTAACCAAACTGTCCCAAGGCCACTGCTAAACCCTGACCCTGAGCTCTAGATCTCCATGACTGTGAAACATGTCCAGGGATGGTGATTCAACCCCCTCCCTGGGCAGCCTGTGCCAAGGCCTGAGGGCTCTTTCCAGGAAGAAGGGTTTTCCTCCTATCCCACCTATGAGGTAGCATTTCAGAGTGAAATGGATGGGGAAACGTGAGGAAAGCAAATTAGTTTGCAGCAACTGACTGACTATGTGGGAGATATTTCTTTTCTGGTAATAAAACTTGCTCCTCAAGAATTCCACTCTTTTTTTCAGTGCAGCTGCTGCTTCTTAATGGGGCGTCAGACTACGCTGCCTGTATTAGTCAGTAGTAGACTTAAGAGAGCAGCTTTGCCTGGTGATGCCAAGCCTCAGTGTAATTTCTGCAGACGTCCTCATCTGAAAACACCTCGGGTGACAGTTTGGCAGGCAAACTGCCACTTCCAGCCGAGTCCCTGCTCCTCCTCATTGAACTTCAGTGCTGTGTAAAGTCACTAATTGAGACAGAAACCCCTCTGCAATAGGAAGAATACAAACCCAGGGCTGGTCTCTGTGTCTAGACAAAACAAATAAACTGAATGTGGAGGGGGTAAAGAGGAGATATAGAGAGCATAGCCAGAGGGCACACCTTAGGTCCTGGCAGGGCATGACTCAAGGCGTGCTTGGCCCAGGACTGAAGGGAGGATGCTGCAGCCTGAGCTGCTCCTCCAGCCCTGTGAGTGTCATCACTACTGCTTTGGGGTAGTGCACCCCGATGGCAACAGCTTTGCTTGGCTGAACCCTGGCCTCTATCTGCTCTGTTGCTCAGGTGCCTCTCACCAACCTGATAAACTTGAAGGAGAGGAAACACACAACGTTCTCCTACATCTTAGCCCCACTGTGCACAGGCACTAGAGCATGAATTTGGCTTTGGAGCCCTGACAGCCCAAGTCAAGCCTCTATCAGACCTCACTACTCCCCTTGAGAAGCAAATTAATTATTTTGAGACCATGCAGAGCCTCACTCCAGCCTCTTGGATTCCACTTGCTGCAGCTACTTTGAAAGACTAACTCTGGTTAATTAGAAAGAGAGTAACAAACCAAGACCTTTTGAGCACAGGGCTTGCACTGACCTGTTTCAAAGGGGAAGAGGCTTTGGAAACTCCTTTATTTAAATTCAAGCAAAGGAAAAGCAAAGCTTTGCTCCTTTAAACAGGAACATTGCATTCCAGATGCTTTTCTCTCAAGTAATGGCAGAGAAGGAATGTGTTTCTAGGCTGGGGGAACCAGAAAAGGGAGTGATTTCCCTGCCAAGGTCGGGATTTCTGAGATGGCTTAACCGAGCTGCCAGGAGAGGTGGAAGTGCATCAGATACTGCTGTCTACACTGTTGCTTTGGCTCTGTGTGTGTTATCTCAGCACAGCCTCACAGCTGAGCTCTTAATCCAACAGCCTTGATTAATTAAAAAAAATTAAAGTAAGAGGTTGATGGAGCAGCCTACACACCTAATGGGCATCCAAGATGGCCTTATTGCAGCCTTTTAGTACTTACAGGGAGTCTACAAGAAAGATGGGAAGGTACTTTGTATCAGGGCCAGTTATGTCAGGACCAGGGGTGATGGTTTCAAATTAAAAGAGGGGAGATTTAGATTAGATATAAGGAAGAAATTTTGTACAATGAGGGTGGAATAGGTTGCCCAGAGAAGTGGTGGAAACCCCATCCCCTGATTCATGGTCAGGCTGGATGAGGCTCTGAGAATCCTGCTCTATCTGAAGATGTCCCTGCTCACTGCTGGGGGTTGGACTAGATGAGCTTTAGAGGTCCTTTTCAGTGCAGTGCATTCCATGACTCTATGTATATATGTGTATGTGTGAACGAGTGAGAGCAAGACCACTTCAGCTCCTACTCATCCCTTTCCCACTTGTTGTGCACCCTTTGTGCTGAGAGTGGCCATCTTCTGTTTTTTTTTTCCCTCATTTTAACATCCTTTACCTTCTGTGGACACATGAGACAATGTCCAGTTTTAGTTTATCCTGTCCACTGCTCACCCTCAATATTATCTCTCTTCTTTAGGAATCTTCAGGGCTTTCTCAGAAGTCCTATAAACTTCAAATGGCAAAATCAGACCATAGCTGTGGAGCTCTGCCAGTTTCTAACTGACATTTCTGCCTTTGAGAGAAAATACTAGAAAAGCTCACAAATAGAAAGGAATGGTGACAAGAATTCCCTCCTTTCCTTGCAATAGAAAGGGGTGAGAAGAGTGTTTGAATTTTGAAAATTCAAGTAAGCTATAAGAACTAAAAGCACTAAATGTGATTTCACTCTGCAGTTAACAAAACAAAAAGAAAAAGGTCAGCATTTTGGCTGTTCTCAGCCGTGACCATGCAGAGTCACTCATGTGTGTTGGCTTCACTGTGGCCAGTTTCCAAACATCCACCCAGCTGTTTTCCTCCACTGTGCTCCTCAGTAGGGGCTTGTGTAGTCTGTTTATGGAACAAACTGTTTTGACAGCCTGTGATGCCTCATGCCATCCCAATATATGGGATATACTGTGTAAACGACTCTTACACAGTGGCAGAAGAACAGAGTTACCACAGAGCATCTTCTGTACATACAAGGCAAAAAAATCCTTCCTTGTGCATAGGATGGGCGACAGATGGCTAAGCTCTGCATAAGTGGTTCCTTTGTGAACAGTATGGGCTTGTGTTGGAGACTGAGCTTGAAGCAGAGTTGCTAACACAAGATAAGATTTAATCTGTTTCTCAAGGTGGTGTTGGTTTCAGAATACATCACATCTCTGTAGTGAGAAACTAGTAAAGCTGAAGGGATCATCTTCTGTGTTGAAGACAGTAAGAACTAAGTAATTTTAAATTTTGCTACTTGGAAAGCCAGTGACAGAGTAGAGTGGGTTCTCTTGTCCCCCCACATTATTTGTACTTACAAATTTATTTTTTTTAAGAACAGTGAATCAATACAAAACCAGACTCTGCCTATAAATGGAATCAAATTTATCACCTCCTATTCAATCAGGAGGAGCAACCCCACAGTCTGCAGATTTTTTTATCCATATTATTTTCACTCCTAGAGTTTTTTCCCAGAACATCAATGTCACAGAACAGTATATGGTGTTAGCTGGTGATTGCCTATGCTTCAGTGTGGCCAGACGATACAGCTTGATTTCCCTACTTGAACTCCATTCTGTGTCCACCTCTGTAATATCCAAACCATGAAAGTCCAAGAAGTTATTGAATTGAAAGTGAATATGAGGAAAAGCAGGTTATTCACTTGAACTGAGAAAGCAGGGTCCCTGATGAGAAATCACAAGCCAGCAAATTCTGGGATGGCTTCCAAAGGCACAAATAGGTGCTGGACCTTGTAACCACAGAAAGCAATTGCACCACTTTATTTAAGTAGTGACAGTCCCACTAGGCTGAATTTCTATTCATGTCTGGAAGCCATTTTCAATCTCTGGTATCCCTACCACCATCTCCTCCTCCAAATATCTGAATAGTTCATAACTATAGCAGGTTTATAGATCCACTCTGTCTTCTTCTGAAGAGTGAGAAGACATGAGTAGTTCCTTCAGTAGGGAAAAACCTCAAGGTGCTGCAGGTGTGAAGACCAGCCTGGGTCAGGCACACCAGGAAGTGGGATTCAAGGACACGAACACTGCTAATGTGTCCCTTGAGGGTACCCCGACACTGTGAGGACACCTGTGCTATCTGCTTGCAGTCTGTAACCATGATGTGTCTGATATGGGGGGGATTGGTTGGAGGCTTTTGTCCTCAGTGCAGAGCTCATCGGAAAATCTCCTGTACTAATTGTTTGAAAATGGGATTTTTAAATAACAGATGGGGAAAACAAACAAAAAAACACCATAAAAAAGAATAAATTGCCTCTGCTGCCTGCCAAACCCACCACAGCTGGCTAACAGCGAGGTCAGTCTTTGTTTTGGTTCCTACGAACTCTCTTCCGAAAGCTCTACTTTACACAAAGAGGCTTCATTCAAATGTGCAATTAAATATTGCTTTCCTGAGCAGAAGTGGCCATGCAGAGCATGATGTCAACACACCCCTGCAAGATTTCTCCCAGAGTTCAGCAGAATAATTAGTTTTGGTACTGTTGCACAGTCATTTTTATCTATCAGAGTTTTATCTGGCCTTCTCCCAGCGGTGAGTCTAAGAGAAATTCTGAACGTTTTGCCTCATGGGTCTAATCATCGTATTGACGCTCAAAGCGTTTAAATGTGATCTGCAGCCCCTTCACTCTTTGACACTCTGGCTCTTAAAAAAAAAGGCAGATATTTTGGCAGGTGCTTAGCTCAGACTTGTTCTTTAGGCTATAAGGCTTTTGCCTGTCTAATTAGCTGTGGCAAAAAGCTGAGAATGTTGACAATCTGGGGATGTGAGGTAATAAAAAATAGATTATTTACCAGCAACAAATTAAGCCCTCTACGAACCAGTGCGATGAGTTGTGCCCCTCAGACAATTCCCCGTAGCAGACAGATACTACTGTCTCCATCTGTCTATCTCACACGCAGAGTACCTGACGGTGTGTTTCTAATCTATTTTCCCATGCAAAAGAATTGATCTACCAAAGCCTCCAGAGACTAGAGGAAGGAACCTTTCTGGTGACAGGAAGGCGAAATCCACAAGCTTCTAGATCCGATGATGTTTCCCAGTTTCCTTTGGGGCACTGCAAATAATTGGCCAACGTCACCAACTGCAGTTTGCTCCTGGAGAAGTGGAGTAGCTGCTGTCTTGTTTGGATGGGAGAGGAAGGCATGGAGGAGCAGGCAGGATGAATTATGAATGAAGTCTGGCTCTGTGCACACAAGTAGCTCCATTACCCAGCACCCTGCCTCTGTGGCAGTTTGCACCTGGTTCTGGCTATGTGGATACCAGAGCTGCAGTGGGACCAGAGGAACCAAGAGCAGCCTAAACTTAGGGAAATGGAAAAGCCCATATATCCTCAAAAGCAGGGGTGGAGGTGACCTGACTCTTGCCTGGGCACATGGTGAGCAGTGCAGAGAGGCAAGGGGGGGCTACAGTAGATTTTTTCCCCTTTTTTAAACTCAGGTTAAGCTAAGATCCACAACTCATTAGGGCAGTTTACCCCAATTGACAACTTGTCTTGGTTTTACTCCTTTTTAAACGCAGATTACTTTCAAATTCCTCCCTCAAAATGCAATGTAAGGAAAGTTTTGGGATGCTTTTTGTTTTACTCAAAGCAGGGATTTACAAAAGCAGGGATTCTTGCAGCATCTCACCACAGCTCTTTAAAAATGGATTAGCCACACTTTCCTTTACATTTTGCTCAATTTTTTCCATTAGATAAACTTTCATGTCCTCTAAACCAGTGCAATAAATGGCTGACAAAGGAATAGCAGTAAAACTTCAGTGGGTTACAACACTCAGTATTGTCCTGTGTCTTTGGATCTAATATCTGGCCATAGGTTTCATGCTGCAAGGAAACCAATTCTTTGCCAACCTGCCATTATGGTAAGAATATTATTCCTTTTCTCAGGGAATTTGTTAATCAATGTGGATGGAATAAATGGTGCTGTAAAGCTCATTCACTGGAGTTTTACAGAAATCAGAGCAGACCTTCTGTTTGGAGTGGTCACCAGCGATGACACAGCACCTCAATAATGTATACGGGTTATTTTTGCACTGTAGACTGTAAATTATGCAGCATTTTCAAATATCCCAACTCTCTCATGTTTTGGTTTGTCTCATCATCTACAAAAGCTAAATACAATGATGAGGTTTATTGAGAAGATCACAAAGCTATATTTTATAGCAGTTAGGGACATCTGGATGAGTTGAACAGAATGGCACAGACAAGCTAAAATCACTTTCACACGTCTATGCTAAATTAAACAGAATTTTCTCCCAAGATTTGGTCTCAAAGTAATGCAGATACATCCTTCCAGAGATGGATGGACACGAAAGCAAACTGCAGATTCTCCCATCCAGGTAGAAGGCTGAAAGAATTGGAAGTCTCATGAGTGTAATTACTTTGAAGAGTCTGCCAGTCCAATTTCAGAAACAAAAGACAATACAGAAACATTCTGTAGCTCTGGTTTTTAAGTGCTGTGTGAGAAATAAGGAGCAGATAGATATAACTTAGCATAACAGGCTTCAAAGAAAGGATTAGAATCATAGGGTCATTCAGGTTGGAAGAGATCACTAAGATCATCAAGTCCAACTGTCAGTCCAAACAACTGAACACCTAGGTGGAACAGAACACCTACAATAATAAACAAGGTTGCTTAGAGGAATCCTATATCCTATGAGTGGAGCATTGGCACAAAGCCCACATAAATTAGAACCACAGAATTATTATTAATATTGTATTGATTGCTGTGAGCTTTGGGTTGGGTGCTAATGAAGCGTTCTCTATAGATAAGTCACCCACAATTTCCTGCTAGTAGAAGTTGCTGCACCTAGTAGAGGTTTAGCAAAGAAGCTGAGGAGAGACAAATCTTGATCTGCTGAACTTTGAACAGAAAGAAACAAATTCCATTTAATAATATATGGTATTTTGTAGGATATTTGCTGAAATAAATTTCATTGAATCCACTGACTCACTGGTGATCAGCTGGCAGCAACCATGAAAAACCCAGAGAACAAGCGAGCACACAAATTCCTATTTGATTTTCAGCTTTTCCTTCCTGAAAATACCAGAAAGACTGGAAATACCAGAAAAGACAGTGGGGCTCGTCAAGTTTACCTGTAGGGAAAAGCTGCTGTCTGGAGGGGGCTGCTGGGGCAGCCAGTGAAGGAGTAGCAGAGATACTTCAGAAAGGCAGAGGCCAGTGCCTGGGTTGTCACAGCCAGAGCCGAGCTTGCACTAAGACAGCAAAAGGTGGGTGGAAATAAGTTCATCAAGGCTTTTACTTAATTTAAAGCAGTTTTGGCTGTCTCAGATCTGCCTGACCATTACACTGGGTGCTGTTCCTACCTGCTTTACAAGAAACAGTGGCAAGAAAGTGGGCCTGAAGAGCCATCTGCAATTCAACAGGATCTAAAACGTGTCTGTAAGAAGCACATGGTGTCACTCCTGCAGAACACTGCCTTCCCAGGCAAACCACCAGTTTACAGATTACAGCATAATAATAGCAATAGTAATAACAACAACAATAATAATAATAATGAAAAAAAAATATCTGTGTAGTGGATCCAAGCTCACATCACATTCTTTTTCCCATAGTGTGTTTTTCTCCTCTGTCTGCTAAGGGTGGGCTTTGCCAGCACAGTTATCATCAGTAGGCGACAAAGTCAGAATGAAAGCACTCTTCTGAACCTAAAGGAAGATAAAATCCTGCAGAATAAGTTTTCTGCAGGTCTCACATACCCACTGCAGCAGCATTCATTACTATAAAAAGTGGTGCTTTATATATAGGTATATATATATATGTACAAAACCATGCATCTTTAAAACTTTTGGACACTTACATAATTAACCTTAAAAGATATACAGGACTGAAATGCTAACGCTTAGACTAGCAGCCAAAATCTGGGAAAAAAAAGGAAAGACTATCTCCAATAACTGAGGGTGCTTTCAGGCTCAAGCTCTATAGCACCAACAGTTTCCACCAGATGTAAAATGAATTTTTGTGCACAGTTTTTTGCCCAAATGGTTTCTGCAGTCTCTTTTAACCATTAGCAGCGGTTGGCATCACAGATATTACTTCTGAACAAAAGAGACCACTGATGATAGAACACAGTAAGGGTACTCTGACCTACAAAGAACCGGATTTCTAATGCCACACGGCTCATCACAAACAGAACACTTGCAACAAACTCCCCACAGCGCCATCAGTTAGGGCGCAGAGGACACTTCCTCCACTACGTCTGTTTTCTGTAGCTTGTACTGTACAAGCAGAGGAGAAAGCACTGCTCCTGTGGAAAATTACTGCCTCATTTCCTGCCCTGGATGGTGCGAGCAGGTAGGAACACTGTTCTCAGAGGGGCAGGAGGAGCAGCAAGCCTTTGGCTCCCTGCACATTCCCCTGTTGCCATCGGTGTGTTTGAGTGGGTTCCTGCCCCAGTGAGGCAGAGTCTGGGGTTGCCTCTCGGGGGACAGGGGGGATCCTGTCCTGCCTGCAGACCCGTGTGCAGCCACTTTTCCTGCCGCTGCAGGCGGCACAATGTTCTTTGGCAGAAAACCCTAGCCAGGTGCGATGCAGCGGGAGCCCCGCACGGCTCAGTGTGGCATGAATTAGTGTCCTATTGCAGGCAGGAGAGGGATTAAGAAAAGAGACAGAAGAGCAGCTGATGATGACAGTAACTAAATTAGTCAGTGGGAGGTGAAGCTGTCACCCTTTTACTCTCCCACGTGCTCAGACACAGGAGAACACCTGAAGTTTGCTTTGCATGGGGCAGGGATGATTTCAAAGCTCTTTGGAATGGCTTTGTGCAGCGAGATGCTGCCAAGGGAGTGTGAAGCATTCCCTTGCTCCCGCTCCTTTTTTTCTTCTTCTTTTGGGAAACATTAAGTGGAGGCATAAAAATTTTCTAAGCAACTGAAGTGAAGCACTGGTTAAGGAACAACTACAAAACCCACTGAGACATGCTGCTTAAAAGGATTTGGGAAGAGAGATCCTTAATTTGAATGGAAAATGTCTCTAAATCCTTTAAGCTGCTTTGAAAATCTCAGTCTCCATGATATGGGTTACATCTAAGATAACACTGTTATCCTGGAAATAGACAGAACACAACCCTACCTGAAAGACAGAGGGGTAGAAAAAGCCAGAATTCCCCCGTAGCTTGTTTGTTCACGGTTGTTTTTTTTTTTTTTATAAAGAGTCAATTTATTTAGAGGGCAAACTGAAAATCCAAGCCAGTGCTTTCAGCATGGGAGCCACTCTTGAGCAGCAACATCAGGCAGTACCAGAGAAGCCTCACAGCAAAAGGGCTGTTTTTAGGGCATGAAGCTCCGAGCAGAGTTTGAAGCTGGACTCAGATGAGCATTTGAGATGGTTTGAAGCACCTGCAGCTACACAGGAGGCTCTAGATTTGGAAAGAAACTTTATTGTCAGAAGACAATGTTGCTATCTAAGACAATTTAAAGCAAATTAGGTACTGCAGCAGGGACTCAAATACTAGCAAAAAAAGTCTCAGGAGTTTCTTTATGCATACAGCTGCCTGGCACAGCTCAGACATCATATACTGCAATGTAGCAATGCATTCTGTGTATCCACATCTATATTACCTGGATCTGTATTTCTATCTAATCTATATTTCTATCTATCTGTGTATTTATCCATCTACATCTATGTCTTTATCATCTATACCTCTATGTCTATATGATCTACATCTATATAATCGATATCAATCTATATCAATATTTATCTATATATTGTCTATATCAATCTCTATCTATATTTATCCATATATTGTCTATATCGATATCATCTCTATATCTACCTATAGCTCTTTGCATTTTAGAATTACATCCCTATAACCGTCCTCCCACCAAACCTCAGCTTCAAATTGCATGTTTCTCAGGTTCACTATTCTTGGAATGAAAGAGGGGCAACAAAGAAAGGTGCCCCAATGTGATGAAGAGGGTGATTATTTAAAAGTAATCCAGAGAGTGAGATAACCAGGGTGCTTGGTATTAAAAGTGTTTAAGTTCCTTAGAGAGGATAGACAATGGTAGAGAGAGATTTAAGCCATGCTTCTGTTAGAGGATTTATTAGTTCTTGAAAAGGAAGATTTCAAAGAAACTAGTAATGAATGAGGGCGTAATTACAGACTGAGTTTGCAGAGAATAAACTAATTATAAAAATACGCCGTGTTATAGGCCGTCTGCCCCCCCAAAGAACTGAATTGTCAAATTACTGAGCCGGAGATGACACATTATAATTATACTGTTACTGTGCAAGATTTAATACAAAATCTAACAACATTTTGCAGTAACAACCATTCCTCTTTCTTGTTTGAAAATGAGAGTCATTATATGCTATAATGAGATCTGACGTTGCTTGTCAGCATCCCAATGTGTCAGGAGAACTGCACTACCCATCTTTTTTTGGAATGAGAGGAAAAAAAAGCCCGTGACAAGCCCAGAGGAGGCATATTCCAGTGCTAACTCAGGAAACACGTGAGCTTCAGCACCAGCCAGAGCATAAAACAGTCGCTTCATAACCTCAGCCAAATTATTCCATTCTATGAATAGAGGCAGTGATGTTCAACAGAATGCACCAAGTTGGCTGGGTGTCCCCAGCCATTTTGCTTAGCCTTTGGGCTTTCTTTTATTAATTAAAAATAGAGATAAAACTCAGACTGTGTTCCCTGTCAGTCTGTCTATTGCTGGAGTCCTTTTCTTGAGAATACTCACTTCAAATCCAGTTTAAAACCTAGCTTAGCTACAAACATAGTAAGCTCCACTGTTCTGGCTGACAGGAGTATGAGCCACTGCTGGCAGTCCTTGGAACCTCAAGTCCTCTCTCAGCCATCAGGAGAAAGTGGTGGTCTATCACAGCTACGAATTAAATGGTTCAAAATGCCAAAGACTGCATTTTCCATTGAACTAGTTTTGGCTGTTATTTTCAGTTCTTTTTTTACCTTGCATGAGTCTTCGTGAAGTTCTGCCAGGTAATTTCATTAGGACTCAATTCCTATGGGTAAGAGATACTCCTACATATAGTCCACAGAATAAATCATACTGACTCACAGAATGTCGGGGGTTAGAAGGGACCTCCAAAGACCATCAAGTCCAACTCGCCTGCCAGAGCAGGATCCAAACTAGGGCAGATCACTCAGAAATGCATACAGACAGGTCTTGAAAGTCTTGAGAGAAAAAGACTCCACAACCTTTCTGGGGAAGCTGTAAGCCTTACAGTAAGCAAGTTCTTTCTCATGTGGAGGTGGAATGTCCTGTGCTAAAGCTTGAAACCATTACCCCTTCAGACTATAAATCCCCAGGTCTCTCAGTCTTTCCTCATAAGGTAGGTGTTCCAGTCCCTTCATCATCCTCATAGCCCTCTATTGAACTCTCTCAGGTAGATCTCTGTCCCTTTTTAACTGGGAAGCCCATAACTTGATACAATACTACAGGTAAGATCTCCCTAGGGCAGAGTAGAAGGGGAGGAGAACCTCCCTTGATACTCTTCTTAATGCACCCCAGGACACCATTGGCCTTCTTGGCCACAAGGGCACATTGCTGTCCCATGGATAACTTGCTGTCCACCAGGACTCCAAGTTCCTTCTCCCCAGAGCTGCTCACTAGCAGATTGCCTCCTCGCTTGTACTGGCACATTTTGTTGTTCCTTCCCAGGTGCAGGACTCTGTGCTTGCTCTTGGTGAACCTCATTAGGTTCCTCTTTGTCCAGCTCTCCCATCTGTCCAAATCTTGCTGAATGTCCACACAGATGAGTCAACTAGCCCTCCCAGCTTTGTGTCTTCAGCAAACTTTATGAGAAGACACTCTGTCCCATCATCAGGGTCATTGATAATGTTGAACAGGACTGAACCCAGCACTGATCCCTGGGGCATTCCACTAGTTACAGGTCCCCAGCAAGACTCTGTGCCACTGAGCACCACTCTTTGGTCTCTGTTGTATAGCCCGTTCTTAATCCATCTCACCACTATGTTCAGTGTTTTCTTTAGGGATTTTAGTCTCATGTGGATTTCAATTCCTGTCAGGGAGTTTTGTCTTTACTGAAGTGGGAAGTGGGGAATAAGGTAAAGGAAAACAAAAATGGACTGTATTCTCTTGCAAGTGCTCATGCCATGACTGCAGACACCACCCTAAAGAAAATCATTGCATGGCTTTGAAGCTTTTTACAGCCATGAGCCTATTGCCTTCTCAGAGCAACTTTCAGGTGTCATTCACATTGACCCTGGATCTAGTAAAGGTCTTGGGTTCAAGTGATCAAGGAACCCTATCAATAACAGCAGGATCCTCATGGCTGAGTTGTTCTGTGTCTTAGTGTGTGATCCTTAGTGCTGAGTTACTCGTGTGTCTTCTCACCTCCAAACAGTTTAAACCCTGAAATCTGAAGAAAATAAAAACCAGATAATTTTTTCCTCACCTATTTGGAAAGTACAGGTCCCCACATTTCACCGCTGGGTGAACGTTTCCATTGGCTTTTTTGGTGTTTAGATAAGAATCAACTAAATATTGACAAGTGCAAGTAGGGAGGAGAGGTGGATATGTTGAAGTGATGTGGCTTTAATCTTAAACTACTTCCTACTACAGCTTAGTGAGAGTTCTGCTTCATGATCTTTCCTCTCTCTCTCCTCAGTGATTAAAAATGGAAATTTCTATTACTATAATGCATCTGCAGCCACAACTAAAACTGCTTACAAAGATAAGATCTCACATACTGGGAAGAGTGTGATTTTCAAGGCCAGGTTGGAGATGGATCTGAGCAACATGGTCTAGTGAGAGGCATCTGTGCCCATTGCAGAGGGTTGGAACTAGATGGTCTCTGAGGTCCCAACATAAACCATTCTGTGACACTATGGCATTTTCAACTCCTAATATACTGAAATACAGGAGAATTTCTATTCATACAAAAGGTCTTAATACATTACAACACAAAACCACCACAACAAAACCTAGGGAAGAAATAGGGAGGGCAAAAGGCTTTTGAATTCTGGTCACGGTGCCCATCAGAACTAAAAAATTCCTGCATGACTGAAGCTTCCTCTTTGCCCAGATCAGACTAGATGTAGATTCAGTTCTCCAGCATCAGTGGGCAGAGGAAGCAGAAGACAACCTGCTTTGGTCACACACAGCTGAAACTCAGTGACTGATGCATCATCTCATGCATTTTTTCTGAGGTCTTGGAGACATCAAGCTCCAGAGCTGCATTTGCACCAATTCATACAGTTAATGCTTGTTAACATTATAAGTGGTTCAGTGTGTGATTAAAGTTTGTAGTTTAATAAGTAATTACACAGTGTTTCTGCAGTCCGGGGCGCTGTACTTCTCATCCTACAGCCCTGATATGCATACAAAATCCATGAATCCAGTCTTGCCGATGTTTTAATTGCATGCCCTGTTCTTATATGCACCCCCTAAATTGAACATTTAGGAGGCAGTTAATAAAACTAAGGGATGAGACAAATTAATAAGGCTTCTGAAGAATGTATTGAAATTTAGAAATAGGCTTATTATAAACAAAGTTACATTTTCACCCATGCATTTTGGTTCCAAAGGACTTTTCACCCATCTCTGAATCCCAAAACAATGGCTGTATTTCCAGTACAACGAATTTCATTGGCACACTTGTGGTCACCTTTACAATGATGAAGATGCAAAGCTGCCCCTGGTTTCAAGGAGTGGAAATTTCCCAGAAGGTTAAGGCATCCAGGCTGGATTTGCCCATTCAGCTTATCTCCGTAGTGGGAAAATAGACACCTGAACAGACCTAAATAAACTTTGTTGTCCTGTTTATGCTGTTTATCCAATTTGTTAAGTTCATACACTAATTCTTCCTCACAAATAATATACATGCAACCCTGTAAGAGCCATTCTGGTGAGCTGACACTGCAGATCCCAAGGCTGTGGCATCATTAGAAGCCCTGATAAAGTTGTCCACATAACACTATTGGGTGAACAGCCTTTAACAATTAGTATGCAATAACAGAAGCATTAGGGTTGGAAAGGACCAAGTGCGACCTCCAACCCAACATGTCCATGATCACTAGACCATGTCCCAAAGTGAGACATCTACTCGCCTTTCGAACACCTCCAGGGATGGTGACTCCCTGTTCACTAATAACACAGTTTTTTGGAGCTAAAATCAAACCTAACTGGCCACTGCTCTAGGAAAATGTTCCCTTTGGTTGGTATCTTACCCTCAGCACATTCTGCACATGGCACATGCCCTGTCTGCAACTCCGCACGTGTGAATAGCAAACCAATGTCATCAGCTGAGTACAGCCCTAGCTGAGATTAATTGAAAAGCAAACAACCAACCAGAAAAACCCTGAAGAGAGATTTTCCCCATCTCAGTATATTAGAAGAGGGATTACTCCTGACAGCAACTTGAGAGAAGAAGGAATAAAGGACAGTGAAGGGGGAAGTGGTTTGCAGCATTCCATCAGTATGCAGCATCAGCCTCTTCATTTGCAAAAGCTCTGCTGTAGACAATGTTCCAGCACTGCTGAGAGCCACTTTGCTTCCAGTGACAGTAGCTACTGCAGATGTGGTGTAACAACTTGTGTAGTTGGGGAAAGATTTACCAGATGAATATGAAAACTTTCTTTCCCCACTCCTTGTTCAGTAAGAGAGAGCCCACACAAAAGGGAATCCATTTCTAGGACATTTTTTGTATGGACATGTACATGCACCCTGTGTTGGGATACAGCATGTGCTCAGCTGACCTGAATTAGCTTTTCCTCTCTTGAGCACAGCAGAGACATGGTAACTTAAATTGTGTTGTTAGCTCCATCTCTGAGCAACTCTCTGTGAACTACCTGTGAGGTACCAGGACTCAGATATAACCCTTTCCCTCCTCATTACTCCAGCCCCAGTAGTAGGAGTGTAATACCGTCTCCCACTGAGCTGTATTAGCTGGAGCTTGGCAGGGAAGCAGATTTGTATGGGATCAAAGCTCTAGCCACTGCCTGTCTACCTGCTCCTGGTCAAAAAAAGAGGTCATCTGGCTGTATTTAAAAAAAACCCCTAAGTATCTGGTTAGCCTGTGGTAGCCCAGGGAATATTTTAATTTCCTTTCACAGGAATAGAGCAAATACTGCTGACCTCTGGGAAAAAAACCAACCATAGCAACTGCATTAACACAGCTTAAAGTCATCTTCTGAATTTCCAGGAAGACAATATAAAGTAAGGTTAAAAGTCTCCCAGCAAGTTTAGTCAATCCAGACTCAGTTATAGACCTACTAAAACCCACCAAGTCATGAAAACATCTCGGCTGTAAAACAGAAATTGAGAGCAGGCAGCGAATGCCACCCATCACAGACAGACACTGGGCGCCAGTACTCTTACTAAAAATACATAACATGTACTCCAACACAGTACCTGATGCCTCCCTGGGCATGGTGAGTGCACTGTGGCACAAGCTGAACCCTAGGTCACTGCATTTCTCTCTGCCTTTCTGCCCCAGTGGCTTTAACAAGCATTTTCTTCTGGTGTTAATCTCAAGCAGCTGCTACCAGTATCCCTTCAACCTTGAAATGCCTGCTTAGAATGCTGCTCTTCCTCCAAGTAAAATAATTTTGATCAGATTCTGTCCTCTGCCTTTCTCATCTCTCCCTAAACTGAAATGTGAAGCATTTTAAAACAATAAAACTCACTGTACTGGAAAGGCGCCCTGTTTATTTGCCGTATGCTGCATGCAAGTGTACAGCAGACCTTTAAGAGTTCTAAATTCATTCTGACCTTCTTCATCGGTTATTTACTTTGGGCCTTGAGGAAATGCTTAGCTTAAATGGCCTTTTTCCCTTTCAGAAATCTAATCTTCCAGAAAAATTCCACTGGACAGCAGGTTTCGTAATGGAATTACTGTAGTTAATTCCTATCACAGCAGTTCCTTAATGAAAGGCTGGACAGAAGTCAACAGGTACCGTATTGTGCAGAAGGTGCTGTGATTGTGAGAGTCGTAGTTCACCAAGGTGTGTCATCTCCCTCTCAAGATAATGAATGGTCTCTTGAGTCAGGCAATTAAAGGTTGCAATAACAATCTAGAAGGTATCTCCTTTTGTTTCCCAATTAAAACTTTCCAGACTAATTAAAACCATGGTTGTGTCACACAGTGGGGTGATTTCCAACCGGTACAATAAAATAATGGGTCTCAGCCAGAGAAGATAAACGCGTGGAAAAAAATAACCCATTTAGCACCATCTCATGTCAACATTGATGTATGAAGTTTTGCTTCACAGAGTGCAGGAAACCATCTTTGCTTTAAGGTAACCCTGCAGTAGCTTTTGTATTAGCTGGGAGCCTCCTCTTTTATTATTTCTCTTCAAGGAAACCTTGATCCATTAAAGTCCTGTAACCAGGAGTCAAGGGCTTGGACTCCACAGAACAAATAAGTCCAAAGTAATGTCAGCTACATGAAGAAAAAAAAGAAAGATTAATTAAAACTTTTCAGAAATCTCTTCATTGTCTGACATGTTTGCTATCAGCAGGACATGTCTCCCTTCTGGCCGCTTTAAGGATATGAGTGTCTTCTCTTAGACTGCTCTTAAGGTAATTATATTAAATATACTGATCATGATGGGAAACAACTGGTATGAGTTTCACATTAATCTTTGAACCTTTTGGCACTCAGAGACCAAAGTTGCTTTTTCTGTGTTGCTGGTCAGTAGGTTTCTCCCTTTCTGGTTGCTTTTTTAACTGGGATTATGAGGGACTCAGAGTTAGGACACAACTGGGGTTCTCCTGGAGGAATCAATGGGCCAGAACACAGTACTATGACCTGGTCTCTCAAACTAGTCAAAAAGGATGGACCCCATTACCTACAGCCTCAAGGACCTCCTGTAGCCTCTCCTGGCAATAGGATGATCATTGTCAGAATTAAACTCCTCTTTGCCTACTGCAGAGACTTGGGGATTTATCATTCTTGTGAACCATCAGTGCAGTGGAGTTCAGCAAAGTCATATCAGTCAGCAGCTATTACACCCAGTGACTTGTGTCTCAATTTCTATCACTGGTCTTGCTACTTAGTTAATGGTAGCTAATTACTGTAAATAGCTTTGCATCCTTAACTAAATGACTATGTGTAATCCTGTCTATTTTCCTATTTTTTAAAAAAAGGGGCTAGAGGTATTGCACAGATGAATACACTGCATGGGAATATCTACCTTGCAAATTGTATGAGACTTGCTGCCATCTTTGCTGTGCTCCCAGCTTCTGATCACTCATGTCCAGCATCACTCATTCTAACTGAACAATAATAATCTTTATGTGATTTACACTGAACATAATCTAGTCCTGTTTAAAGCTTTCTCACACCTTACTCCTGCCTGCTCTGCCCCTCAACCCCTGCCTTTCTCAATTTTATGCTGCTAGAAAGATAACTTGGAGATTTGTAGCCATGTTGCTGTACAACCATCAAAAAAAAACCATACTCATTTTTTTCCATGCATTACAGTCACTGTAGAAAAGTGTATTTGTTCTTGCTCCGGAAATATGATCTTGTAAAGGAATTTGAATAGAATTACACACGTGGGTCTCTGTTTGGGGTTGTTCATACCAACTGTAATTATATATATATATGTATATGTCTTTGCTGCTGAAGAATGAGGTTCACTTCTAATATTTGACTCTGTATGAGGAAACTAGGAGCTTACGAGCCTGATCAGTGATTTTCATCTCTCATACGAATAGTCCTCTATGTCTAGAAACAGTCAAATAATGTCATTGCTACGTCTCAGAGCTGGATTAATTTAGTTCTGTGAGAAGGGCATCTTGCATTTAAAAAAAGACCCCATGGAATTCTAGTTCTCAGCATTGCAGGAAAAAAAAGACACAGAGCTGAACCCTGAATACTCAGCTACAGTGAGAAAAATAAAATTTTAACCATCTCATAAATCTGAAGGCCTTAATCCTCTTTATTGACTGCTTTGGGCTAAGCAAAGCAGTACAAATAACAGTCTATCAGGTTCTAGATAACATTTCAAGGGAAGAGACATTATAAACCTGTGCATAAGCAACCAAAACCTTTGCAAAAAAGATAAACAGGAGCATTGCCATGGGCCTGTTTGTCTCTCTCCTGCAAAGATTCACATCTGCTGCAACTAAATCATATTTCCTCTGTGTCTGAAAGCTGTGATCAATGGGTGAAACCCACGGCCTGCTCACAGGAAACATGAAAACATAAGTTTGTTAAACTGGAAAAGAGCAGTTTGCTGCACATCATCGAATCATCACAGACTGGTTTAGGTTGAAGGGACCTCAGAGATCATCCACTTCCAATCCCCCTACCATGGACAGAGACACCTCTCACTAGAGCAGGTTGCCCAGAGCCCCATCCAACCTGGCGTTGAAATATTTCACTAATCTCTATGAGCTAATTCTCACCTAGTCTGAGCCAGCACCAAATCCAACAGACATAAGGGAAATTCTTTTATTGGTATCAGTGGGGTTTGATTGTATTTTAAATTCATTGTTCTGTAGTGTATCTAATAGTTTACCCGGTGTCACTTCGAAAGGTGGGGTTTGTAGGCAAATATACCCTTGAAAACTCAGATACTTTATCAGACAAAGCAATAAGTAAACACCATGGTCCACATCAGCACAAGTATCTCAGTGTCCTGCAAAGGAGAATGAAACAAAATTTCCTGAGCAAACAGGACACAGAGGAAAAAGGCTGGTGAGCAGGAAAACCTGTACTTCTGGATGGGCTGGACAGCAGGTACCAACGTAAGACTCTGCAGGTTGGTTCTCGCCAGAGTAAGTTCCTTGGTGCTGCAAGGAATGCATGCTCAGAACTCTGCTTTTTTGTGCCCTATCCTCCTGCAGTCCCCTCTGAGTCTGCCCTTCACAGCATTTAGTGTCTGCATTGTGAACTGTCACCCATGAGGTGTTTGGGCTAATAAATTGCCCTGGGACTTAAGAATTGAGACGGACCAAGACTTCAGACAGAGTCAATCCAACCTTTGTGGAAGGGGACAATGGGTTAAAAAAAGACAGGAGCATAAACTTCCAAGTATGATTCTGAACAGAATCATACTTTTTGCCCACTTGGGCAAATTCAGGTGCTGATTCTAAAACACTAATGAGACCTTTGGCAAGTCAGGAATTTCTTGCTTAAAAGGTAGACAACTGAGCCTGACAGCTGCACAGCTGTTACCAGGACTGGATCAAGAATAAGGTCTTGAAGGATAAACAAGGCAAGTCTGTCAACTGCAGCTGGTCATTATTTACACAAACTGCTGCAGATTCCTGTTTGGTTCCTGGCTTTAGGGTCAATTCTGTAGCACAAAACCAGAGTTTATCTGTAAGCTTAGAGAAAACCTGACACCATGAATAAGAAGCTTCCTCTGGATAAGCTGTTTAGCCCGTATCCCCATCTTTAGTTACTTATCCCTAATCTTAATCAGGCACTGAATTGAAATCTTAGAAGAGCCACTGAGTAATTGAGTCTTTTACTGCCTATGCAGTTCTGATCCCTGCTAGATGATCTTTTGAGGTCCCTTCTGATCCCTAACGATCCTGTGATTCTGCTTATACAACAAACATCACTCAAGGAGCTACACATAGAAGAATCATATAATTTTTTAGGTTGAAAAAGACCTTCAAGATCATTGAGTCCAACCATTAACCCAACTTTATCAATCCACTGTCAAACCCTATCCTTAAGCTCCAGATACCCAGACTTTGAAACATATCCAAGGGTGGTGATTCAACTCCCTCCCTAGGCAGTCTGTTCCAAGGCCTGATGGCCCTTTCCAGTAAATTTTTCCTCCTGTCCGACCTAAAATTCCCTGGTGCAGCCTAAGGCCATTTCTTCTTGCAACTTGAGGCCTTTTCCTCTTGTCCTACTGCTTGCCACTTGTCAGAAGAGACCAACCCCCACCTCTTCACACCCTCCTTTCAAGTAGTTGGAGAGAGAAAGAAGGTCTCTTCTCAGCCTCCTCTCCAGACTGGCCAGCCCCAGCTCCTTCAGCTGCTCTTCACAAGGTTTGTTCTCCAGACCCTTCATCAACCTTGTTGTCCTTCTGTGGACCCACTCCAGCCTCTCAATGTCCTTCTTGTATTGAGGTGCTAAAACCCGAACCCAGCACTCAAGGTGAGACCCAACCAGTGCCCACTACACAGGGACAATCACTTCCCTACTCCTTGCTGATCACACTATTCCTGACCCAAGACAAGATGCCACCTGAGCACACTGCTGCCCCATATTTATCCAGTGATCAGTCTATACCCTCCAGGTCTCTTTATATCAAGCAATCATTGAAGACAGGGGTTCATGTTTGAGCCCTTAAATTCAAATGCGTCTGGACTCTTAGAAAAGAGAGTTATCAGAAAGAGATGAACTCATTCCATGTCCATTGTAGCAAACCAGCCAGAAAGCTGGACATGAGGTCAGGATACTTTCTTAAGGAATATTTTCAAATTCTCCCAGAGGCCCTTTGAGAGCAGCCTGGTTTGGTAAGGCAGAACAAGCAGCTCCCTGCATGCACGGCACAGATCTGTGGCTACATGGTCAATCACAGATTTCTTTAAAGCAATGAAATGACAGAGAAAAGCAGGACAATCTGGTCTCAAAACCAAAGTCTTTGGGGATTTGAAGCCATACTTTTGTTTATTTCCTTCTTAAAATGTTAATTCAAATGTGCAACTAAGTAAGTGCCAACACAACTTTTAAAACTTTTAGTAGCTCCACACTGACAGAAAAGAAATACTGCAGAATGTGCTTCATTCCCTTTGATCTATGATTTATTGATGCACAGAATGAAATATTCATTAAAACAGACTGCTGTTTCCCGTTGGTTTGTCATGTTTTTAATTCATATTTTAACACATTAATAAAACTGACACTATTAATTATTTTTTTGAAACACCAAATATATTTGAGATGTAAAACTGGCATGGGTTATGTTTGATATTAAAATAGCAGGAGGAATTAGTTCAAGCAAAACATGATCTGCATGTGCTCCTAATGATATTCTATAGACTATTGCCCCGAACAACTCCCCAGTTCCCTTCACTACTTTGAAACAACTTTAAATTACAAATGCAATCTTCACGTGGAAGCAGTCGCAATATTAAGCTCATGCTGTTTTGGCGTTTCATATGAATACACGTGTTCGTCTGCCGTTGCTTTGGATGTGATATACTGGAGTGGCGCACGTTTGTCTGAAATGGCTGCTTATTGCAGACTTCAGTGGCGGCGTTTTTCTTACCAATGGTTTGGTTTAACAATCCATGAGGCAGCTCTTTTCTGTCACTCCATCTGCTCTGCTGTAATAATGGGAAGCTTATCCATTTTTTAGGGCAATGTAGTCTGTCTTATAAAAGGCAGCCTCATGATTACAGCTTCTAAGAGGAAGGCATGTTGAAATGTGCCCATGAAAAATTAAAGTTCCCATATTGACCAGAAAACCACTACTGGAGGTACATTCCTTTATGCCACTCAATTATTTGGCCCTCAGAGATTATTTGTAAAGTATCGCTCAAAATCAGAGCAATCACCTTTTAGTGCTGTGCAGTCAGGCTGGTATCATTTGATATCTGGCCAGTTCTACTTTTGAAGATCTTATTTTCTGGCCTCATGAGAGGTGTCCCTGCCCATAGCAGGGGGTCGGAACTAGATGATCTCTGAGATCCCTTCCCATCTAAACCGTTCTATGATTTGGACATTTGTCCAGGTATCATGCAAAGATCTGCTCCATCAGCAGATGCCATCAGCATCTTTCTCAGAAATAAATGAAAGTGCTTGCCTGGAGTTTTGAGGAAGCCCAAACCCACTACACTGCTATGTGCCACACACAGAGATTTGCTTTAGCCTTGTTCCCTTTGACCATTAGGTACCAGCTTGGGCTTCCTTGCAAACACTGAGCATCGAATGGGATGGAGTGTCTCATAGTGCTCTGCCTACATGTCCTTTATCTGCCAGGGTCACATCACAGAATCGCAGAATGATTGAGACCGGGAAAAGACCTCTAATATCACCCAGCCCAGCCCATGACCTGACATCATCACATTGGCCAGACCAGGGCACTATGGGCCACATCCAGTCTTGCCTTAAAACATCTCCAGAGATGGCAATTCCACCCCTGCCCTGGGCAGTCCATTCCATGAGGAAGGGCTTCCTAACATCCAACCTAACCCACCCTTGCTGCAGCTTCAGGCCCTGCCCTAACATCCTATTGCTAGATGCCTGGGAGAAGAGTCCAACCCGCACCTGACTACAACAACCTCACTTCAGGTAGTTGTAGAGTGATAAGGTCCCTCCTAAGTCTCCCCTTCTCCAGGCTAAATAATGCCAACTCCCTCAGCCTTTCCTCATCAGCCTTTCCCTCTAGTCCCTTCTCCAGCCTCGTTGGTCCTCTGGGAGAATTATGTCCCTAGTCCTCCTGGCCACACTGCTCCTAATAGAAGCCAGGATGCCGTTGGCCTTCCTTATGTTTTCTACTGGCAAAGTAGAAGCTTAAAGTTATCAAGCTTTTTTCCTCTTCCTTTTTTTTTTTTGTATTTATTTGTTTCACAGCAAATCAGCATTTCATCTGACCTTTACATTTGAAGCATCCATGGTTCAGCAGCTCCCCAAGTCTTTGTCATCGTGTAATTATGGAACTGAGCTTCTGTCTAGCAATCAACCTCAGGCGGGAAGTTCTGCAAGTATACTGTAGCTGCTTCTTGATTAACTCCAGCTACCAGAGTTCGAAAGCCACTAATAGGCCAAAGAAACATGAAGAGCTGACTCAAAGTAAGAAACAAGGACCAGAGGCAAAGGATCCTGCAGGCTGTTTAGCAAGGACATGCCTATGTGATTCCCAATGTTGCATTTCCCATGTTATGTCTAACATTCTGGGGTCAACCCAAGGAAGAGACTGCATAAACTTCACTCTCAACAAGGCACTGGCACTGGAGAGCACACACTGGTCAGGAATAAACACCCCTTTCTCTGCTGTGTTACAGAGAAGGCTTTAAATGTGAGACAGATCAATCCCTATCTATTAGGACGGAATTATCCTGTCAATTATCGTTTTTCCTGAACAAAAATGTAGCAGAAAAGCCCTCAAGGTGTGGTTAGAGTTTATGATTGGAAACGTTACTGCTATGGGAAAACAATCCTTTGTCTAATACCATTAGGTTTGCAGATGTTTGCACCCAGTCTTGTGGTGACTGAAGCCAGTTTTGACCACATTACAGGAAACGACTACAGCAAGAGCTACAGGCAGTTGTAAGCCTGTTAAGTAGAAATAACTGTAGTTGTAGCTTTGGTGTAGCTCAGTTGTAAGGCTGTGCTTGTGTGCACAGCCAGGCAGCCAGTATTGCTGATTTCTTGGGTGACCCAGGAAAGCCCAGCCAGTCTCCACACACACACATGGGATGTGGAACTGCCTTGAGACAATGAGCCAGCTGGAAAGGAGGTGATTGCCTGAACTACCACATTTTTGAATGATTGTTAGAAGAGCTCTCTGGGAGGAGGTTTTGGATGGTGGCAGAAGTCATAGGCATCTCTTGCTGTGTTTAGCCAGTCTGGATATTGACATGTGCTAGTTAACACCCTGGGTGGGGAAGCTGGTCCTGTGCTCTGGAGATGCCCTGTGATGATTTCTGCTGCAGAAGAGATCAAATTGTGCATCATTAAAACATTTATAAACAGTTAATAGAAACTAGCAACAGAAATCTGTGTGTGAGAAGTCATTTGCCTATAGTTAAGCTGTTTAGGAGATGTTTTGCCTTTACTTAGGCTATACCAATACCAATGAATGAATTATGCTGGGGTGGTCCCCAAGAACCCCAGGCCAGCTGAGTTTTAATAATTCAGCAGCACAGCAGTAGTTTGGAGTGTCTCATCTAACAGAGACTCCCAGAGAGACACCAGCTCTTTTTGGGAGACTGGATTCCCTGTGTGAGCTTCAACTTACGCAGACACTCCAAAACACCTCCCCTCCTTTCAGCAAACACTGTCTGGGGGTGTCTGTGCAGTGGCTGGAGCCAGGGAGCTCCAGCCACCTCTACAATAACTACTTGGGCTCTTTCCTTTGTATATGCCCCTGTCTCCCTCTCTGCAAAAGGGGGTGACATACAGCGCTAGGAATCTGTGGATGATTTAGGAGCTCTAAGTTGTTATTAGTCTTCTCATCTGTTTTTGACAAGCGGTGATATTGGGTCAAAAGCAAAGCAAGTTTTCATTAACGAAACATGAATTCTTCCCTAATACAGAGGGACTGAGCAGTCTGCAGGATGATTTTGTTGTCTGATATCGTTACCCTTTATGATCTCATATTTTATGGTAGTTAATGCCATTGGAGGCAAACATGATTAGAGCAGAAAGCAGCTTCAAAGCAGCCATTGCTCGGTGCATTCATCACACTTGCCGCATAGCTGGGTTTTTCCTCTCTACAAACACAATCAATCAGTGCAGGTAAAGGGTTGGTTGCAAATAGAAGTGCTTTATGTGAACTACTGTGTATCCTGTTCTTATCAGTGTGCTTGGAAGTGTAGTTAGAGCAGGATAAGTTATGTGGTGTGGGCTTAGGCATTAATGTATATGAGAAACTAAATTATTGAATTTTGCAATGCAAATTATTTTTTGCGCACAAATTCTTCATTTTTGAATGTTAAGGGCTCATAAAAAATGTCAATGGTTTATGAATTAGGCCATTAGCATGCAATTTGTGATTCAAACAGTACCACAGCCTCATGTAATAAGTGACTGAATAAAGAGCAACATTCCTCTCTACACTTGCAGAAGAGTTTGTCAGGAATTTCTGAAGGCAAACACAAGGAGATGTCACACAAGGGACTCATTCACTCCCTCTGGAGATGTACAGGAGCACAGTGGAAGGGTCCTGTGTATACTCCTAGAAATTAATTTGTGTAGCTCCCTGCGATCATGGCAATGGGGCAACAGGGCATGTGTAGGCACTGAACAGGCCCAGTGCTCTACAGTCATCTTCTACCAGCTCATGGTAGAATATACCTAGAATACACAAACACGGGTGGGTGCTAATCCTTGGTCTGTCTGCAAAAGCAGTACCTCTGCTAGAGGAACAAACAAGTGTGACTGTTGTGTGAGTGCTCTTGAGAAAAAAAAAGATTTACATACCTATACTGGGATGAATATTGGACCTTTCTGAATACTCACACACTTCTTGATTGGAAACTAAATGTGCTTAGGTTGGAAAAGACATTCAAGCTCATCAACCTTGAACCCAACTGTCCCAAGGCCAGCCCCAAAACCTGTACCTGAGCTCCCGGTCTCCATGATTGTGAAACACGACCCAGGATGGCGATTCAGCCCCCTCCCTGGGCACCCTGTGTCAAGGCCTGAGGATCCTTTCCAGGAGGTTTTTCCTAATGTTCAACCTGCACTTCTTCCGGTGCAATTGAAGCCACTTCCTCTTGTCTAACCAAGAGGTGTTCCGATCACAAATGCATGCTGAGATCAGTGCTCTTGAGGTGGGTAATTCCCACTTCACACAGTAATGCACTTCTGTTCCCAGGCTGGTACTTCCAAATGTGGCGAAACCACGGAACTGTTATGGAAATAAAAAATCAGATTTGACCAGGAAGAGGTCAACTTTGGAGAGAAAATGCTGAATATGAGAACATTTCTATGGCCGATTGGGTACTGCTAGTATCTAAAAAGTCTCTGCAGCTGCTCTGTGTTTCAGATTTCATACTAGGGTAGAAAAACTAATCAGAAACAATAGGAGGCAGAGAATGAGTTGAAGAGGTATTTTTAAATGCTTTTGATATACAATGTACACTTAAAATAGTATAGATGTACCATAGGTTATACTGTGGGGTGTGAAACTCCACTAAGAGAAGGGATGGCCAATTTGAAAATGCAGTGCTGGCTAATTTGTGCTCATGGCACCAATGATCCTCCTTTTCTTTGCTTACAAATCAGCAGCACAAAGGCAGAAGCTTATCTCACTGCAGAAGTTGACCTTTCTTGTGGTCTCTAATGAGGCAGAAGCCATCAGTTTCATGGACCTCAGTAGGGTATGGACACTCCCTACAATGAAGCCACAGTCATCAGAACACTTGGTGCCAAGGTGGATGGGAGCTGGTCACCTGGTGGCCAAACACAGGGTTGGAAAGAAACTTTTGATTCAGAATCAGAAACTACAAGGGGTTTTGGCAGCCCCTGCTGCTGGCAGTAGTTAGCACTCAAGGCAGTGCAGCTTTTCTCTCTGCCCATCTCAGACCTGTAACAGGACTTGCCATGGGCCATATCCCACAATCTCTGACCTGGCTCTCAAGGTTAGAGCAACTTGTGTCCTGGATTTTTTTTCTGTCCCTTCTTGCAAGTGAATGCATACAGAGGTGCTTGTACGTACTCCTCAGGCATCTGAAAGATCAATGTGATCACTTAGTCCTTCAGAATCTTATTCTAAATTAGCTCTGAGGGTGCAGCACCCATGAGCTCCATTCAGGTGGGTACCTCTACTGCAGAGTGGTCCAGACCATGAGCTCTTCCCTGTCTTTCTTCCGCTTATATGTCCTGTTGTTGTGCTTATAGCCCACTTCTCCAAGAAGAGTTTCCATCTGTTTCTGACCCCTCATTTTTTGGAGCGAACCAGGTTGGCTGTTTATTTCTTGCTTCTTCTGTGCAGTGTATGCATACAGCCCCAGCCTTCAGTCCTTCTAGCCCTTTCTTAGAAGGCCTGTGTATGACAGCGTTAAGTGATTAAGTCACTAAATCCAGCGCAAGAACTCCCTGCCTCCAGTAGCAACCACCCAGGCATTCTGGCTTTTCTGAACCACAGTCACATACTCATTCCTAGAAGTGAATCATGGCTGCCTGGCGTAATAAAATATTCAACTTCACAACAATGCTTTATAAATAAGGTGGCTCATAAATTTTTAGAATTATTTTGTAAATCACTCTGAAAGCTGACAATGAAGTCTAACACCTCTGCTGGTGAACGAGTGCTGGGTTAGCCTCATACCCAACCTGCCACAGGGATCTGTGGGTGCTCCCCACTGATGAGTCAGAAACCCTCCCACTTGCCTGTCGAAAGCACTGTGCCCACACTTGCTGTACCAAGGCATCCCACGCACTGAGACCTGCTCAAGGGCAATCCAGCTGTGAGGAGGTGATGTGTTACTTGATAGGATGTGCCTGTTGATGGAACAGGGAAGCACCAGCAGCAAAGCTCAAGATCTTTGTGGCAGATCCCCCAAACAGGAAGCAGGCAGTCTGAAGTGTATTTGTTTTTCAGAACCCGTGGCTGCCTAGCTCCTTGGAAAGAACCTGCTGGGTGACTTTGTTTTTGTCCATGACTGTATCTAGTGTCTGAATCATTGTTTGATGAGTTAGAGGAATCCCCAGCACCAATGCCTACAGACTTCCCGCTGTAATGACAGTATCATTAAAACACTATGGAGAGGACTGCACTGTGTGGGACGAAGGGCAATGCTTTTCATGCGTAGGGGACAGGAAAATGGTTGCTCATGATGAGGGAGCCTGGTGGTGGTTAAGAAGGGAAAAGACACACATCAAGCTGAAAACATACAGGATGGTGAACTACAGCACGGGACAAAGGAGAGAATTTTTCAGACATCAGCACCTACAAGAAATGAGTTACTGCGGTTGCACCTGCAGAAGGAAAAGGGAAAAAAAATCTCTGCTAAATTGCAGAAAGGAACTGGAAAGATCTTCTGCTTTGAGTGCACTGGAAAGCAGAGTGGCCAGATTTTTAATGCATGGTGCTTCTTAAGTGAGAAACTACTCCTTGCTCTTGTCAGTAGGAAAAGCAGCATAAGTGAGAACAGGTTTATTGTGCATCTCTCTCACAGGGCTGCTGCTGAAGGGAAGGTCTACGAGCCTCCCAGTGCTTCCAGCACTTTGTGTTCTGGGTTCAAACCCTGCTGGTGACCCAGATGGAGGAGTTATTCTCCAATGTTCTTTAATTGGCAATTTTCTGCTCTGTTCTCTTCTGCATCTGTTATTTATAAATTGCAGCTTTTCTACATGCTGGTAGACAATGAGGAACTGCAACAGTGGTATCCCCTCATATTTCAAACGTTTAGACAGGCAACCCCCCCCAATCTGCATAACAGGACGGTTCATTATACTCAAAGGAATTTTGTTGCTTTACAAAATGCTTCTCTGAGATGATAAAACAAGCCCACATGGCTCTCACATAACTACTGAGTAACAGGAGGAGTGGAGAATAAAGCAAACAGCAAGGTGCTTGAGTAAAGATGCTGACCCAATACAGCAGCTTCCAATGTGGAGAGCTGCAACCCCAGCACCGCCTTGGAGTTAAATGCCAAAGAGCTTGGTGTTATGCCAACACAACCATCAAGAAGCTGGATCTCTCCTTGTTATTAAATTGGGCAAGCAAACAAATGAAAGGAATCAAAGCAATAACAGAGGGCAGATAACCCCTGGGCTGTCTCGTAAGCAGTGGCTGACAGATGTGGATTACTGAAAAAGTAAAGAGCTTGCCACTTGTATGTAATAAAGCCACAGGGATTTCAACAATACCCTTCTTGTTTTAAGGAAGAGCAAAGGCGTATATTGTCAAACCCATAAAACTTGCCACACTGAACTGCTGTACTGCTGCTGTAGAGATATAAAGACATCACAACCATAAGGTTTTGAAAGGAGTGACAGGTATTACGTGTCAAAATGTTTCAGTGAGGCACTGTGTGGAGTAATGAAGGATCATGCAGGGAAAGCATCATCTGTTTTCTCCTTGACAAGAACACCTGGATGACCTCTCTGAACTGGTCAGTTGGACTTACTGGTCTGGATATCTATCACTGCTGCAGGTTGTGGGGTTGTTTTTTCAAGCAAGCTCTAGGAAATGAGGATTTTAGTTCCATGAAGAACTCAGAGGCAGAAAAAAATGTTGTCTTGCTTGTTTTCCATTCTTGCACTGACCAGGTATAATTTGTCATCTGAGGACGCAAGCTGCCATTTGAACTAGAGCTTGTCCGAATTTTGGCACAAATACTAGTAGAGCTGTAAAAGCTCCACCTGTCACCATTTTCACTGCCTAGTCAGCTTAACAACGTTAGGGAAGTGTTAGAGGTCTCTGAGGAGCTCCTGCCTTTGTTTCTGTTGCAACAGTCTTTAAACCCTTCCCTGTCAAATTCAAACACACACTGTGCTCTTTCAAGACGGAGGTATTCCTGCCTTATTCAACCCCTCATTTTCGTTTGCAACCGCTATTTTTCAATCTGTGAAAAAAATAAATGTGACGGGTATTGAACAGTGACACAGTAAGTGACAGTTTTGTACCGCATGTATGGAGTCACTTGGTAGACACATAGTCAACGCAGCACAGAGAACCTCCTGAGAAACACTATGTTCCCCTCTGTTCATTGATTTCCATCATGTGTACCTCTAAGAGCTTCAATCAAAAACATGGGAATATCATCATCAATAACTTGATGCATCTTAAACTTTTCTTTAAGAAAAGACTGGATGTGGCACTTAGTGCCATGGTCCAGCTGATGTGGTGATGTCAGATCATAGGCTGGGCTGGATGATCTCAGAGGTCTTATCCAGCCTCAATAATTCAGTGATTCTGTGATTCTGTAAGTAGAAATCAAAGAAAAAACTGGAACCCTATGTATCTTCATGGGAATTCTTCAAAATAGGGCAAACATGCTGCTTCTATCTACTGTTTTCTGAAACCAGAGACAAATACTTTGGAAGAGGCTCTTTTGATACTGATGACTAAACATCAGAAACCTAAATTTGGTTACCATTCTGAGTAAAGGTGAAGCTCTACATGTTTTGGACTTCATATATTGTTATTAACTGAAGAACAAAAAAAATGTTGATAGAGTAAGCCATGAAATAATTCTAGTACATAAAGAAAAATTCTACAACATTATCTATAGAACTCTCACGTGAATAAAATATGTGAATAGTGAAATTGGTAGTCATAAGACCAATTATAAATTACCAATTATAAATTACATTAAATTATAAATTTACAGCTACTGTTTATAGAAACTGGGTCTTGAGGAAAGAGTGACTAAGCTGGAAAATATTTCACATCAGCTAACTTAAAAATAACCTAGATTATCAAATAAACCAAGTATTACAACTACTTCAATAAGCAGATATTCTTGGTTCCTCAAGTCTTCACATGATAAATCTCAGCCCTCGCGTCCATTTGTTAGAAGGCAAGTCAGAACAATAACAAAGACAAACAGCCATTAGTGGACAAGACAGTTTCATCAAGCAAGATCTCACAAATAATATATTGTTGTTTGTCATCAAGACACTTTTAATACACCAGAGTCCTTCCCAAAAGCACCTATAATCAATTCCTTCTAATTTACAAACTCAGAAAGACTATGGAAGTGATAGTAATTTCATATTTTACACACCCACAGAGGTTACGACAATTGATTCAGTTCGGCGAAGTACCGTCATGACTTTGAATGCTCTTGAAAGATTTTTGCATTTGTTTTCTGAGGCCATAAAAAAAGTAATTCCGACTCTGCCACATGGGCACAATTTGTAAAGGTTGTACATGAGAAGTATGGATTCAGTTCTGACAAAGACAGCTCTCCTCTGATTACACCCCATCTGCAAGGCATGCCTGTCGCTGCACTGAAAGGCTTGCCTTCTCTCTGCTAGGACTTTAAGTGATCTGCATAGGCTTCAGGATTTCTCCAGCAAAAAAAAAAAGAGGAGGAAAGGAAAATGAGTGGCATTTAAAACTACTTCAGAACAACTCATTTGTAGTTAGTTCTTTTCATCTATGCTAAAACTAAGGATACACAACCTCTGCCCTTAGATTAGTAGCCCCACACAAAGAGGAAAGCAATCAGAACCCTCTGTAGCTCAACACAAGAGCCATTCCACTGATAAAGCCAGATGGATGGACACGTAGCTTGTCTTTCTCTGACTGCTCAATAGCCAGACGTAAGCACGTATGGATCATAGAATCTTAGAAAGATTAGGGATTGGAAGGGACCTTGAGAGATCATCTAGTCCAATCCCCCTGCCACAGCAGGACCACCTAGACCAAGTCACACAGGAACACATACAGGTGGGTCTGGAACATCTCCAGGGAAGGAGACTCCACACCCCCCCTGGGCATCCTGTTCCAATGCTCTGTCACCCTCACTGGGAAGAAGTCCCTTCTGATATTTATATGGAACCTCCTATCTTCCAGTTTGCACTCATTGCCCCTTGTGCTATCACCAGATGACCTTGAGAAGAGCCTGGCTCCATCCTCCTAACACCCACCCCTCACATATTTATAGACATGAATGAGGTCACTCCTCAGCCTCCTCTTCTCCAAGCTCAAGAGACCCAGCTCCCTCAGCCTTTCCTCATAAGGGAGCTGTTCTACTTCCTTCAGCATCTTTGTTGCTCTACACTGGACACCCTCCAGCAGCTCTGTGTCCTTCTTGAACTGAGGGGCCCAGAACTGGACACAATCCTCCACATGTGGTCTCACCAGTGCAGAGTAGAGGGGCAGAAGAACCTCTCTCGATTTGCTAACCACCCCCTTTTCTGATGCACCCCAGGACGCTGTTGGCCCTCTTGGCCACAAGAGCACATTGCTGGCTCACAGTCATCCTGCTGTCCACTAGGATCCCCCAGGTCCCTTTCTCATATACTGTATGAAAGAGCAGCCCTGCTGTTTCTGCCCTCAGAATAACATGAAATAGCTCCATCTACAAGGTCATTGGATCAGCGAGTTTTGTGAGGGGCTTTTGTGACACTTTTGGAAAAGCTTTAGTTAGTGATGGAATTTTGGAAGGGCTATGTCCTCAGGGCAAACAGATGACAGTGGCTCCAGGCTGCAAGAAGACCAAGAACTAAAGAGACCTTGGAGAATTTGTTTTTCTCAGCTTTTAGATGAGCCTTGCCAGATCCCAGTAACCAGACCAGGCAAGAGCATGGGAACTACATCTGGTCTTGGTGACAAAGAAAGGACTTGGGCCATAAGAGAGAAAGGAAAGAAAAAGATATTCAGGCATTGCCATGTTGCCATGGGAGGCTTTAATTAGCACTTCTAACATATGGGGGAATCTCCTGGGTGCCAAGCCCTACTTTAGGACTCATCCCTGAGAGTGTCTTCTCTGAGTCACAGAGGGATATTAGTAGATCAATGCAAGCATGCACTCCTTCCACATCTGATGCTTCAACCAGCAGAAGCCTTCACAGGATCCTCCTGCCATCAGTCAGAGGGGGTTTTGCACACTCATACTCCTGGGATAGTTTAAGGGATGTTGTAAACAGAAGTGCTTACTTGTGCAAGTCCTGCTATGTGGACAGCCTTTCTTTTGCTGGGCACTGTCTGCTCTAAAGTCATGAGGGAAAACATTCCTCTGCAGCACTCCTGACCTTCTAATACCTGGCAGTATCTGAGCAGTTTCACCATAAAATGAAAAAACTAGATGCATTCAGCTAAAGAATGCATCTAAAGGAATTGATTGCTCTTCCACTGCTGTCAAAGGAACTATGTCCTGTTTGCTAAGGAGTTGACTCATAATTTCAAATGAAACTTCTTCTTCCATATTTGCACAGTTTTGGCTTAAAGATTGCGTCATCAGAAACCTGCGCTATTGAGAAGACACTTGGCAGCAGGCACTTGAAAAAGGTAACAGCTCCACTTCTCTTACATCCCTTGCCTGTCCTGCCTGTCAAAAAGGTTGTTTGTGTTGGTCATATTCAGATACTGAGACATGATGCAGCTTTCTGCCAGTATGGAATGGGGTCTCACTGGAGGCTTTTTAAGCCTTTATGCCTAAAAGGAACAGTAAAAAAAATTAATTATCCCCAAAACAGTTCAAAAGCTTTACATTTATGCTTCAAAATATGACAGTTTGAGTCCAGGGAAGGCTATGGCAACTCTGAATCATATTCAGCAACTCTAGATTCAGAAGAGCATGTTTTGGGGTTTCAAATCTTGCCTGGTTAGACAGCTGATGAAGTGAGAAGTAGAAATTGCTGCTTTCCTCCAGACCAAGGGAATCAGTGTCATGGAAGATGCTGTAGTTGCAAGGAGCTGGTACTGGTAAGGTAACACACTTGAATGATTTTATGATTTATATTCTCCTCCTTATCTGTGACAATATCCATTCTCTGAAGATGAAATGGGAAACGTACGGCTGCTGCATAGGTATTTATTGTCATTGTGTTCTAGCTTTCAGAACAGTGCCAAGGTCTGTGGAAATAATAATCTGAGGCAGCAGGAAGAAAAAGATGTGGCTGCTCTCAGACTGTAAGGTGTTCTTCTCACAGACCTGTCAGAGGGCCAATGGGAACCTTTCACAGAGCACCGAGTGCCTCATTGCTACCAACTAAGTGGGCATCTCTGGTGCAGGAACTGGTTCCTCATTAGACTTGTGGGACACAGTGTGCTGCTGTTTATTCATTGTTTTCTCTCTGAGCTCACTGATACCACAGACATCTTCACATTCTGTGCCTCACACTGTTTACTAAGAAAAGGCAAAATTGCAAAATTGCCTGCCTGAAATCTCTGGTAAAAGGAAGAATAAAACCCCACAGTAAATATCACAAAACCAGGGACTGCTTTTCAAAGCCTAACTTCTTCCTGCTGGAGAAGACATAATCCTCCAAGAAATGAAGGCTCCAAGAAATGAAGTCACTGCAATGGTTCGTTCAAAATGTTAGCCCCTGTGGTTGAGTCACAGACTCCAAATAATCTAAGGCAGCTGAAGACCAATTTAATTCACAATATGGTTGCAAGTTCATTATTCTTCTTTTTGTGTATGGCTAGATTGAGGAATCAAATGATCACAGTCTGTAATTAAATACACAAAATAGACGAACTGAGTGTTACAACAGCAGTGCAGTCAATAACGGGCCATAGAGGACACCCCCCAGAAAGGTTAGTGCTGTTCCAAGCACAATGCTTCCCAGGGCATGACACACAGGGCTACTGTCAGGCCTGCTATGAGCTTGCTTTGAAATCAGGGTGTAACACTAATTACTTCTCAAATTCCTATCAACATGTACATTAGCACAGAATCGACCTCGGTGGGTCTCAGCACAGAATCCTGTCTAAATATACATGCTGAGAATATCGGAACTGTTCTTCCTTCTTTCCCCAAGACACACTTGATGCTCACCAGGTTGTTTTAAACCTTTCTGTCTTGGAAACTTTAAGAAGTGCTCTGATAAATGAAGAATTTTAGATATTTCTTGAAGATCATGATATACTTACTGAGTGAGTTCCAAGTCTAGTTTTAGTTTCAGAGATATTGCAGTCTCTGGAAAGTGGTAAATGATTTTTTTATTAGACACAGACAAAAATCAAATTTGCGTCTCAATCTCCATCAATCTTAGTAAGACTCTGATAACAGCGATACTGTTTTATTGGCTAGACTAATGAACACTGGAGTCAGTTCCTTTGTCCTCAGTTGGTTAAAAGAGTTATTCACGACCCACTCTCAGTATTTCAAAGCTAATGGTCTGATTTCTGCCACCACATTGATTCCTGAGATAATACCACTAATCTTTTCTTTCTTATTGTTCCTTAATAGGTATTCCCTTACATAGAACCCAAATGAATAAATGGATGAAGTTTCACTGTCGCAGCATCGTTCAGCGTAATTTCCCTGTTTTGTGATTCTGTCTCCTGGAACTCAGCTAGGGTCTGGGATTTTCGGGAAATAGTGACATCAAATTGTGGAAAACTGCTGTCCTCAGCCTCCTCACACAAAGCAGAAGCCACTGATCTCACGTATTAAAGGAGTAGGTGCTGGTACTAAAGGCATAGGTGCTGTTACATCATTAGTCACTGAAATTCATTGGGAGAGCAGTAGCTGAGGGTTTAAGGGAAATGGTAACTTTTGAGTTGCTGTGACTCAAGCCCTTTACTTGAAGGCGATTCACTATTGACAAAATGAAGCTCTTTCCACAAAGACTCCTTTTGTGGTTGTGTATCTCAGCCTGAATGAAGGTGCAGGGTATTGTAGAGTAGGAGCATAAATGATTATGCATTCAGTTGGCCTGTCGGCTTCCAATCAAAGATAAGACTTCACAGAACACTTGAAATAATGAAGGTAGTAGATGAAGAGTGTAATGAAGAGCAAAAACCCAAACTCAAAGCATTACACTGCCCACTTCCTCCAGAATCAGCTATTATCCTAGAATCATAACATCATCTCAGCTGGAAAAGATCTTCAAGACTATAGAGTCCAATCATTAACTCAACTGTCCCAAGGCCACTGCTGAACCCTGTCACTAACCTCAAGTTCTACACAACTTCTAAACATGTCCGGTGTGGTGATTCAAGCCTCTCTCTGGGCAGCCTGTTCCAAGGCCTGAGGACCCTTTTGATTTTTTTCAGTTTTAGCTCATGTGCAACCTAAACTTCCCTGGTGCAGCTCAAGACCATTTCTTCGTGTTCTATTACTTGCTACTTATGAGAGGAGACCTACCCCCACCTCTCTACAACTTCCTTTCAGGTAGCTGGAGACAGCAAGAAGGTCTCCCTTCAGCCTCCTCCTCTCCAGACTGACCAGCCCCAGGTCCCATAGCTGCTCCTCACAAAGGGTATTGTTCTCTGGATCCTTCAGCAACCTTGTTGCTTTTCTCCGGACCCATTCCAGCCTCTCAATGTCTTTCTTGTATTGAGGTGCCCAAAACTGAACCCAAGCCCTACAGCTTTCCCAAGCTAGTTTCTGTATGTCACTATTATGTGAGTAACTCTTTTCCAGGACCTTTATGACGTGAGAGTGTCAACTGATTTTGATCAGTTTGGGATGTTTAAATCAGAGTCGTAAAGTTTTACAAACCTAATGTCTGTTTTGTGACCTCCAGAGGAGTGGTTATCAGCAATAAGTACAGGATGCAGCCCATCCACAAGGATAAGGGTGACAGTAAGTAATGCTTGTGGGATGCTATCCAAACACAAAAGCTATATATTAGAAAAACAAGCCTACGCACATACTAAGAAAAAATAAAAATCAAAGACATTAACCTTTCCTCCTTTTTTCCACCTGCTTTTGCAAGCTGACATTTACTGCTCAATTTTCTTGCACCGAGAAAGGGAAGTACGACAACTCAAAAATCCACCCAGAATGTCTATTGTTCTTTAAGCAGTTAAAAAAATTAAGTGAATGAAAATATTCTTCCTTCCACATAGACCCAGAATAACAAATACCACTTTTACCCACAGCTTAAAAGAATTATCCTAAAAATACTTGGAAGTGTTATATTTGCTTCCAGCAGAGACTCTGATGTCCATCTCTTAAACACCTGCTCATTTCATTATCCCTCTCCACACCGAGTCAGCATGCAATGTCCCAAACTAATATTCTGAACCTATTTCTTTTCTTATGGAAAGACATGTCCATACAGTCAAAGACTACACAGAGAAGAGCAAGTGTCCTTAGTTTGGGAACTTCTTTACCTCCTTGCAAAACCACACATACTGGGACCTTTCCAAAGGGCAAGGGAGACAACAGAATGGTTTTACAACAGAAGTATATCTGCACCTCCCCCCCCCCCAAATAAGGAAGTCCTATACTCCAGTAAGACTGTTGTTTCTGAACCCTTGAGGGAGGAAAATTCACTTTGGTTCTAAGGACTTGTAACCTTGCCCCACAGTAGAAGCTGAATAACCTGACTTAAGTCCAGGCATCCTGCACACTATTACAGTGACAACAACAGCAGCTGGGGAGGGAACACACTGCCTGTGTTGTGAGTTTACAACTGTGAGTGGTACCCAACAATATTCTTGGTCCTGCACTGCTACATCTGATTGCTTTGGAGGTAGATCCTACAAACAAATAACTGCATCCCTCTTTGTAGTAATTTATGTGCCAATTCTTTACCAGCACTTAAATCACTACTAACTACTTGTAACCAACCATTTTTTGCCTTGAGATGTTTAATTATTACAGGATAAATGGTACTAGTGAGGGATTCATGGGGAAAGAGTAATTAGTGGTTCCACTTATCTCAATGAAAGAAAATATTATTATTAATTAATATCCATACAAGGAAGCAGAAGGAGTTTTTAAAAATCTACAATAGAGATATCTACAGGGGCCACATTTGCTTGGAGTGGCTCTTTGACAGGTGCCCATTTATTATTTTAACAAGCTGAGATTGTCTGCATCTTCAATCACAGGAGGTCAATCCTTCATTCCTGTCAAATCTTTGATAACTAATGTGTCTGTTTTAATAACTGAAAACTGAAGGGAACAGGCTCCAATAGCTGAGGTAGGGGGTCACATTGCCTGAAATTTTAGGAAGAGGGAAGGGAGAGGGAGTTTTAAATACTCAAATAATATCTGGCCCATTGTAAATATCTGTGAAATAATCACACACCAGACACCTTAAATAACATTGTGAGAAGGACACCATGAGTTATAGGCTCTCCTGGAAGAGTGTGTGAACATTTTAACTACATTTTGACATTCAATTGAAGCAAACAGCTTCTTGAGAAGATTTCTGAAGAAAATACAGGAGGGCAGAGGTTTGTCATGGACAGGCCTTGGGACCCAACCTAAGACTACGAGCACTCATGGATTCCCCAGACGGACTCATCACATCCATCACCCCCCCATTAAGGTAACTGATCTGTCTAAAAAAACTCAGTCTGCCAGCAGAAGAGGCCAGACTCTGGCACTTTCTATTTATAGAACCCAGCCTGAGCAGCTCACTGGTGCAGGTGCCCTCTCCTCCTCTCATGACACAAACTCATGGTGTCAAAAATGACGTCAACAGATCTGATCCAACCTTACAAATTAATTAGGTTCTCCAACTTAACTGCCGAAGCTTTTCATAAACCCAACACGTCCTTTCTGCTGTTCCCTTCTTATCTTTAAAAGCAACGTATTTTTCTCATCCATCTAAATAATACATGAAAGCTGCTGGGTGTTCAGAACCGCCCTCTGTGCCTGCCCTCCATGTTGGGGCAGACAAATGCAGCTCATTAACCACAACCCCAGCACAGCTACAGCTGCTGGGGGACTGCAGAGTCCCCAGCCTTGCTGCTCTCTCAGATGCACACAAGCGCTGGTGAGCACCAGCAGGTCCTGAGGATACAACACTGTAACGGTTTGGCCATGCTGACCAGGTCAGGAATGAATTCTAATTAGCAAAAGTGCTAATGAGCTGAAACAAGCTGAAACAAGACCAGGGAGGGCTCACCTGTTACAAGAGTTGTGGGCAGAAAGGGACTGGCTTGATTTGGGAGCAACCAAAACACATCTAATTAAAACAATAGCAAAACCCCAGCACCAAAACCGTGTGAGTGCAATCACATTGTTCATACGTGCTTGGGCCCAGCTCTGTTATCTCTGCATCCTCAAGGGAAAAATCCCTGAGCCGTTCTTTCCCCTGTGGCAACATGGTGTCATCCGTCCCCAGGGGAGAAAGGCTCTTCAGGAGCAAAAAGTCTGTCAGGCTTAAAGTACAACAAACATAAAAATAATCCATTGTATGTAGCAGTGTATAAATAGGAGAGGGGTGTCTTATATGAACTTAGCTATGAAGTCCTCCAGGCTCCTTGCTTTAACTGTCTTTGGAAGACAGAGTTCAGAAGGGATGGAGGCTTTATTACCCTCTTAGCCACCAGTTGGGCTGTGGGTACATTAACAAAGTTGATGTTTGCAGTAAAAAGCTGTGTGTTGGAAGACAGAAATACTGCTCCACAAACAGGTAAAATGTGGTTAAAATTAGAAGTGAACTTGAAAAATGTTGGAAGTGCCCACACAGGTGCAGCCTTAGGTTCCATTCCTGACTGCTCTGGTGGGCAGCCAAGTCATTTCTCTGCCCACTTCATTTCATCCTTTGCTCTGTAAACCAGCAGTACCTCTTCTGCTGGGCAGAGAAATGGCTGTTTTCATTGTAGTGCTAAAGGAATGGCTTATATTGTGGCTACAGGTTTCTTTTTATGGTATCTAAATGTGCTGCCCAGAGAGGTGGTGGAGTTGCTGTCCCTGGAGGGGTTCAAAACCCTATACATCTGGCACTTGTCAGTGTGGTTTAGTGGGCATGGTTGCATTGGCTTGACAGTTGGCCTTGGTGACCTTGTAGGTCTCTAAGCATTGTGCAGCCACATACAAAGATACAGTCCTATGCCTGAGTTGATAAAGTGGCAACGAGACGTTGAGGGGAAGTTTATTGATAACATGTCTCAGCACAGTTTTAGAAGAGGAGTAGAACGAATCTGATTTCAGAGTGGGTGACAACCTTGTACAATCACCCCATGTCTTTAGCTCACAGATTGGGTTGGCAAATCTTCTGAAAAGAGATCTTCCAGACAGAGCTTGACAAAATGTCCCCATTTTTGGATATACAGGAGTTTTAATCAAAAAGTGAACTGGTCTTCTCTGAGGTTAATGGTTGTAGCCCAACAAAGAATAGCGACCACTCTAGTGCAGAGGGATGAAAACACTACAAAAGAAAATGCCCCTGCTCTGCTCTGTTCTGCTCAGGAGGATTTTGTCCTTTTCACATCTCTCACATCACCTCCTGTTCTCATTTCCATATTTTTGTGTCTCCCTCTCTTTGCTCCGTGTCAGCAAATAATGCTGAATGCCGACGGAGCTGTACTCACTCATTTACAGATCATTTCTCTGAGTGCCACATACGAACCCTTGACTTTTCCACACACAAATCAAAGCTGGTTACTGTAATTGCCAGTGGATTCTGAGGTGCAAGGGTTCTGTTACCCTACCTGTGGTAAAAGAAGCAGTTAAATACACATATCCCTTCAATGACTGCTCAGTGAACTGCACTGCCACAGATGAATCCCTGTCAGAAATAATTCGGTTTGCCTGAACAAGGAACTTCAGGGGGTGACATTACTTTTAAGTCAGCAGATGAATAATAATCCCACTGATTGCTTTGGGAGAAAACAACAAAAGCAATGATTTCGCCCAATTTACTGTTTCAGGGAGTATCAAAACAGAATTTGGACGTGTTATCATAAAAAACCCCCAACAATTTGGACCTGTTAACTGCAAGAAGAGACTCTGGCTTCTCTTTTGAGTAAATTGGTAGCACAGTATTGACAACAAAGCAAAATGCACCAAGCAAAATGGCAATGCTAGCAATCCAGCAGTGCTTAAATTTTATGGGAGTTAGATTATGACTAGGTACATAAAAATGAGCGGGAAATCTGCAGTCGACAGGAGCTTGGTGCATAATTACTTTTCCTCTCTCACCAAATGGCTCCAGGTCAGAAGACTTCATTTAAACAGAAAGACAGTGATGAAAATGCTGACTTGTAGCAAACGGGTGCAGCTCGAGCAGATCTGACACTGCTAAAGAAGATAAAAGGAAAGTGAGACTGTAGGGGTGCTTTTCAGAAAAGAAATTGTCTCTCCACAGAATAACTTGGGTCAGAAGGGACTGCTGGAGGTCTCCAGTCCAACTCCTGCCCTGCTTGAAGCAGGGAGCAGGTTGTTCAGGGCTGTGTTCAGTCCAGTTTGGGATATCTCAGAGAATGGAGAGACCAAAGCTTCCCTTGACCACTGCTGATCACCTTCCTGGGGAAAAAGCTCTTATATATCTATCTGGATGGCATTTCCCATCTCCAGCTTGTGCTTGTTGCCTCTTGACCTTCCCCTGTGCACCTCTCAGGGCAGTCTGGTCATGTTTTGTCTATATCCTCCCATTAAGCAGCTGTAGACCACAGTGAAATCCTCCTCGACCCTCCTCTTTGGGCTGAACAAACATCTCCCTCAGTGTCTCCTTCTACCTCATGTGCTGCAGTCCCTGGCCACCTCAGAAACACTCCTCTGGGCTTGTTCTGTTTTATCACTGTCTTTTCTTATACCAAAACAGCACACCTGGCTCCAGATGCACTCTCACTAGTGCCAAACCGAGGGCAAGGGTCACTTCCCTTCACCTGCTGGCTGCACTCTTGCTAATGCAGCCCAGGACGCTGCTGGCCTTCTCTGGCACAAGAGCACGCGGCTGCCATGTGTCCTGTTAGTCCCTGAAGTCTTTAGACAATACTGTTGCTTAATTAAACAAGAACTGCAGTTATCAAAAAGGAAAGCAGGTTCGCAATCATTTCAGCTCAGGTGACGGGGTCACCACTCCCTACCTCCAAGACTACCCTTGCTGTTCCCAGGAGCAAACTACATTTCACCCTCTCCAATAACTGTCCTTTTTGTAAACAGAATGGAAAGTTTCCATTAGTCTCACCAGAACATTATTTTAAGTTCCAGTTAAGCAACACTCTCCAGCGCACATCTCGGTAGTGTAAGCAAATGCTTAGGTCCAGTCTGATTCAGCAAAGCTTTTCAGCATGTACCGGAGTGTCATTGCCTTCAGAATGAAAGTTAAGTGTGTGCTGCTATGCTTAGCTGAGTTTTGGCCTCACACTCTAAGAAAAGGATAATTTGCCTCATTATATTTTGTGAATGACACAATGCCCCTGAACATTAAAGTTTATATCTATTTGCATATATATGTGCAGCATTAGGTTTGCTTCTCAAATAACTCTGGAGAGATCAAAGTACACAGAGATCCTCAGAGACTATTAGACAGCAATTACACTGCAAAATAAATTATGAGCAGTCTCCTTCTACATCTCACTCGGTCCAGCTGCACATTTCCTTGGGTTCCTCTGCTGCCCTTGAACACGCATTGGTTTCATTTGTTGCATAAAATACTCTTAGATAAGGGCTTATGAAGAAAGCACTTCATTCCCAGCAGTGAAATAAAACTCACTTTTAACAAGAAGATTTTCTGGAAGTTGAAAAAGTGGAAAAAAAAGCTAAACCGATTTTGTCACGGGTTATGCCTAAGTGTTTCCAAAGCTGTTAGGGCTTTGAGATAACTTCCTGCAGAGGGCAAACTGAGGGGTGGTCTCTGAGCAGAGCTACATTCACGTTTCCAGGAAGATTTGTTTTCTCTCTGCAGTTCTTGGTTTCTGTGAGTGTTAATTTCATCAGAAAGTCTGTGTGACCGCTGGAAACATTCCTGTCACAGGCAGAGCGTGCCCCCAGTGAACGTTTCCACTCTCACTCACACAAAGTGCTTCTGACTAGAGGCACAAGAAAGTCAAGTCTGAGCTACTCGGTTGCAATGTCTAATCAAGGATCGGCCTCTGTGCCAGCTCTCTGCTTAAGGGCTTTTGCATCAGCACGCTGATGGGTTCTGACACCCTTTTTCTCTATCAGTGTCAAATGGATATTTGTGACTTTAATGATAAATTAGCAGTATTGGCATTGTGATTACATCTGACTGCATTTGGGATGGAAATTTAGGAACAGGCTGAAGAACCGAGATATTCAGCTTCCTTCAGCTGCTTTTACGAGGTGAAACCCAGCATCTGAAAACTCTGGGCTCAATGGATCACAGCATTTGGCTGATTTTTTTTTAAAGGGAATTGATAGTCTGCGATTATGCTCCCAGAAAATTGGGTTTTCTTAATTTGCTGAAACATACTGATCAGAAAAGAAATGTCTTTCTTCTCCCATCCCGTATCTCCAGACCAGAGCCAGAATAACAAGCAGTGGAAACAAAAAACAACCAAGTTTTTGATCCATCTAGAAAGGCAGCCCAACACCACTTTCCTCCCCACACCAAGCTCACACCATGCAGGCACTGAAGATATCAGATCTGTATCATAAGCCCCCCGGGTAGAGAAGTTCAGAGTACAGCACATGCTGTGACAGGGATTGGGACTGCTGGTTGTCTGCAGAGCAGTCCCTAACCGACTGCCTCATTCTGCAGTGGCAGCAGAAGCAGCAAACCCAGCTCCTAGTCTATGCCACACAAGCCAGGAGCCAGTCCTGCAGATTGCTTGTGTAGGCTTAGGAACCTCGCTCTCTGAAAACTAACCTATTATTAGACCACAGAGCCCTCTGTGACTGAGTACAAGTACTGTAAATTTGTCCAAAGTGGGTCGTCTCTGACTAACACCATTCCAATCCCACCTGACAAAGTCTGGAAAGGTGTCACTGGCCATGCCGGTAGATGTCTCCAGTATCTAACCAGTTATTTCTTAATAGGTCACCTCCTACTTGACAAAGTTGCTGCCCAAGCAGTTCTGTTGCCTTCCAAGCACTCACAAACTTCCCTCTTCAAAGTATTTAAAAAAATCCCTGAGAACTAGAAGTAAACATTCCAACAAAACAAACCCTGCTGCAGTCTGCCAGTACCCTGATACCACCACATTGCTCTTACTGCTTAGGCTTTTTTTTCTTGTTCTCCTCTATTTCTCCCTTAAGATGCAAATTTGAGGTTCTTTGAGAACAGGAACATTTTTTTCCCCCTGCAATGGATGTCTTGCCAAACGGTGTGCTGGTGTTTGATTAAGGCTTTAAGCTACTCTAACAATAGGAATAAATGGGACTAGAAGTGTGTGGTTCAATATTTTAATGCGATGACAGGTTTTGAATTCCGCAATAAATTTTAAGCTGACACATGTCCAGGGAGCACCTCTGCGAGCCTCTGGCATCTAGAGGTACCTGAAAGCTCATGGGATTTGTAAACCTTTACTGCAGCTCTCTGAGCTTTTCAGTCTTGCGCAGCTTGAGTTCTGTCTAAGGACAGATGAACAGGAACAGGGTGATTTGTGGTGAATAAATCTCAGGAAGTTGTGGTGGGATACGCACCACAGATTCTGACAAACTCTCTGAAACCGAAGCAAAATACAGATTGTGTAAAGCAGGGTTTAGGCGGCCACAGCCTGCCTGGCCCAGGATGAATTTGGTTGTGTCACTCCATCGAAAGCACATCATAATTCAGATTAATGCTCACGACTGAGACAGAAACATTAGGTAAGAGTGGGAAAATGAGGGAAGTGAACCTTGGAATCCAAAACAGGTTTCAATTTTCAGTAAAAGCTGCAGATAATAGGAGGAATATTCATGTGGTTTATTATTTTATTCTGAGCTTCACATCTATCCCAAAAAAAGGATTTTTCTTCATTTAAGAGAAAGAATAAGAGAGCTCTGGATTGAAGTGCATGACCAGTGAACCAGACAATCCCAAACTGCTCAAGCATGTCTGACATCTGCTTGAAGGACTCGATTGCAAATAAGCGGAGAGAGTTTCCATTACACTAGACACGGAGAAGGGCTGGGAGAAGCAGCATTAGGAAGTGTTATTCCCATTTAGTAATTATGCCTTGATTGTTGTTTATATGTTTGCTCTACTGTAACTTGCTTGCCTTAGGGCGGCACTACTGGAGAAAGCACAAAAGTAATTTAGTTTTAAAGGGGAAATGAAAGTTTTAAAGTAGTTTAACATTTCTGTAAAACTGTAATGACTGGAGATGACTGGATCGAGTCAGTAAAGAGTACTAATTTCTACAATAACTCATGTAATAGTAATGCAGTAGTAATTCTCCTCACAGCAAACAATCTCCCCCCCTTTCTGGCACACAGAATAAATAGCCTTTACACCACAATCAATCGAATCTGTGAGGAAAAAAGGAAGAAAAATCATTATGAAGCCTCTGAGGAATAAAAAAAGCCCAAATGTGCCCAAAGCTCTTACTTACTCCTATGTAAATGGCATTGGGTCTGTAACAAGCTGTAACTAGCATATCCCTCATGTTCTCCCCTCTTCTCGATTTACTGCACAGTTTCTAAATTGGTGTTGGTCACCTCAGAGGACAGTTGTGGGGTGATGGTTTCCAACTCGAAGAGGGAGATTTAGACTAGATAAAAGGAAGATATTTTTTAACACTGAGAGTGGTGAGACCATGGGCCAGGTTACTTAGAGAGCTGCAAAAAACCCCATCCCCAGAACCATTCCAGGTCAGATTGGACCTTGGGGCTCTGAGCAACCTGCCTGGTTGGAGATGTCCCTGCTCACTGCAGGGAGCTGGGCTAGATGAGCTTTGAAGGTCCCTTCCAAACCAAACTATTCTGAGTCTCTATGATCTCAGAAGCATTTGGATGTGAAGATAAGGCTGTTGTAAGCAACACATTGACAACCCGTGATCAGGTTAAAACAGCCAATAGCTTGGTTTTGCTCCAGCACCCAGACATTTGCTCAGTGTCACAGTGTGTTACCACGGTCAGCGTTTGGCCCCAGAGAATACTGCATGATTAATGCATCAAAGGACTTGTCTTAAATTCCTCCTCCCCTCGTTTTCCAGCTTTCTATTCTCTCAGTTACATTTTCTCTTTGTTCCTTGCTGCAAACCCTAGTGTAAATGTTTTTTGAGTAATTAATGTGTCAAATACCAGACCTGAATTTTCATGGGCAATTAGTGGGCTGAGTAAAGCCAGCAAAATGCATTTTGGTTTTCATAGTGACTTGTGGCTCGTTGGTTGTTCTGTAGAAATATACCCTGAGACACAGGAGATCCATGTGCCTGTATGCTGCTGATTTCTGACTTACCAGAGCTCCCTCTCCTTTTCTATTTCTCACCACATACATGATGCTGCTTGTAGTCCATTACAATTTGCATATTGTCATTCTGCTTCATTGATAATTGATCAGGTTAACATCTGCTTTCTGCTGCTGCCAGGAGAAAAATGATTGCTTCTCCAGGACTGTGCTATTCCACAGGCCCTGGCAGAATTGCACTTCCCAAAAGAGAGGTGCCCTGTGCCCCTCGCAGCTGCACAAGGCACAGCAGGAGACACTCTGTATGCACCTGTGCTCCAGCATGGGCACCTCCCATGGAGTCAGAGGAGAGCCTGCAGGAGTGTGTCATGGGTTACCAGCTTCCTTACACAACTCCATACTGTGGTAGAGCAATGAAAAGGTAAGTCTGCTGTAGGCAATGCAAGAGCATTATAATCAGTCTGGATATGAAGGAAGAACCCCACACTACTGAAGTCTGGCTGAGAGCAGGAGAATTATAGATTTATCTAGGCTGGAAAATCCCTTCAAGATCATCCAGTCCAACCCTGAACTCAACTGTCCCAAGGCCACTGCTAAACCCTGTCACTAAGCTCTAGATCTGTGCAACTGTGAAACTCATCCAGGGATGGTGATTCAACCCCCTGGGCAGCCTGTTCCAAAGCCTGAGGACCCTTTTCATTAGCAAGTTTTTCCTTGTGTTCAACCTAAACATCCCCTGGGGCAGCTTGAGGCCATTTCCTGTTGTCCTATCACTTGTTACGTGTGAGAAGAGACCAACCCATGTCTTTCTACACCTTCCTTTCAGGTAGCTGGAGACAGCAAGGTCTCCCCTCAGCCTGCTTTACTTCATCCCCTGTGAGGGGAGAAGGTGTGTTTGAAAGCCTGGCTGAAGACCTCGTGAGCAGTTTTATCAATGGGATGCATATTCCCAACAAAATGTAAAAGCAGGGAAACTAAATCACTTTGATATTACAGGACTATTAGAAAGACTTTTATGCTCTCCACGGTTTCTGGGGATTTAGTTGTCTGATTCAAAAAACACCTGAATCAGAATCAGTTTAGATTAGAGACAAGCAGTCAAGATGATTAGCAAGGCAAGGAGATGGTTCAGTCTCAAGGACACAGCGTACTCGTTTGACTGGCACAATCCATCACAGGTTGGATGCTCCATAATTGTACACTGCAAATTTGTAAATAATCTCTGTCTCAGTGTCTACGTTGACAAGAATAATATATGAGAGAGCTCCCTTGTCAGGTTTCCTTCTGTCTAAACGGACCACCCTGACACTTAAGTGCTCCGAGTTCATCTTTAGGAGATGCCTGAGGAGCATCAGAGAAAGATGAGATGGCATGAGGCAGAGATGTTCCATAACCTAAAGGGCAGACTGACCTTCCCACTCCAAAGATCTGCATTTCTTGGGTCCAGATAAAAGCGTTAAGCTATAGAGAATTTATATAGGAAATACTAAATGCTTCTAAGCTAGAGAAGGCTTTTAGAAAAGCTTAGCTGTATACTGTGTATCTTCGAAGGGTCATATTTCCTGTTATTAAAAAGAATGCCACTGTCATTGGAATCGACAGTTTCAAGCACAACTAGATAAATTCCTATTAGCACCAAAATACAGATTAGCACTGCTACACAGGAATGAATCACTCACTCACTGCATTGAACCCAAAGTGCTTTCACCCAGCCATAGGTAGGTAGGGTAATGTAAGGTAGGAGAGTCACACCAGTTTAGTACATGGAGGGATAAATGTGCAGATCATGTTCTGGCCATTCATGATCAGAATAGAGAGTAAAAGCACAGTTACTGACAGAGGAAAATACAGCCTCTATAATTTCAGAGAGAGAGAGAGAGAGAGAGAGAAAGAGAGAGAAAGAGAATTTGACAGCAATCAGGGCACAACATTTTCTAAACACAATGAGTATCTTCAAGTGAACAGGTTGAGACAAAATACAAGCTCTATGTTATTGTGAAAAGCACCAAGAAACCACCTTATTGAATTAAGCCCTCTGGAGGTATCTCCACCTTGGCTTGCCTCAGTATCACTAGCCCAGAGTTGTCCAGTACAGGACAGTGTAACTGGACTTGGCTCACCTGGATGAATCCGCTGCAACAGGTACCTGGTGTTGCAGTATTACAAACCCCCTGTGTTATATGTCTACACGGGGATAATACATCTCACCTATTCTGTGCATGACAGTACAGGTGTTCCCATAGATACTCACATTAAAATCCCCCAAAACGCATATTGGAAAGGAGAAATCCTTTCTCTTCAATTAAAGCACAAGATTTGTAACCCATTCCTTCCTCCCCAAGACCTATACTGTGGGCAACAGCACCTCTAATAAGCTTAAGGAGAAATAAAATGCATCAAGGAGGCTCAAGCAGAGCTGCAGCAGTCAAGTCCCACACTAGACACATAGGCAGGTCCCTGCTACAAAGCCAAGAAACAGACAAAGAAAAATGAGTTGTCAAGGAGATGTTTCTACTGAAGAGACTCCTCCTGGTGCTGGACATCTGGGTGCTTCACATGCCAACTTTAAATCATCAGTTGCTTCGAAGGAGGGGGCAAAACAGGAGTGAAATGTTACTTTGCCATAACAGTGCTGGGGCGGCTGGGCAGCTGCAGCATCACCTGCATCCTGCAATGTCCCGTCACTGGCTCCCTGCTTTAAATGTCAGCTCAGGGCTGAGGGGATGGGGCCAGAGCAAATCCCACCCGGTTAATTCCTCTGGAAGGTTTTTCAGCTGATTTTTACAGGCCTAGGTTTGGTTGTGAAACTGTGACTCTTGAGTGTTAAGCCATTGTGACAGCACTGCTCTCTCTTTTTATTCATGATTTTTTTTTAATTGCATAGATCAGAATTAAAGCTCATTTGTATGGAAAACAGGAAAACCATAATGAAACTGTTCATTGCTCCAGACAAAGACAAATCCATTTCCTGAGCAGGGCATGCACCTGGAAGAGCTCCAGAGCAGTTACTCAGCCCTATGTCCTCATATTTTCCCAACTATTCTGGGTTTCGGTGCATTTTCAATGCAGTTCTTTTTATGGACAGCACATTACTGGACAACTAAGACAGTGAACTCTGTGTACAAACATGCTGCAGAGAAGCTTGCAGTGAGATTGTCTTATAAACCCACCTTTTTCATCTGCAGTATAAATTTTTAGCATGTGGAAACCTGTAATACTCTATGCAAGAAGCTCCACTCACCAAGTGTGTTATCGGCAATGGATGTATATATGCTGGTATAAACTGCAGTCCCAGCTTTTAACTCTCAAATCCAGCCCTTAAAATAACCAGAAAATGAAGATGTATAACCTTTAAACATTAAGCAAAATGGAAGTGCAAAGTACTTTGTGTTTGCAAGAAACTGAAAATCCATACAAGAGTTTAAATATCCTGATAGCTACAGATGAGGTTAAACCCCCACCCCCAAAAAAAACCCTCAACAACCCAGCAGAAAGGCTACAGCAGGGGAAAACCATCACGGTTGGCATTTCAGTTTTCAGAAAAGTTTAAACTTCTTTCTCCAGTGCCAGGGTAAGGATGTCATTAATCTTCAGTTTGAGCAATAGGCCTGAAGTTGCTCTCTTTTCAAGCCTTGCTCATCATGTGTGTCATGCTCAGAGCATGCGTTTCTCCTTAGTTTACTGATGCTCTTATTATATCCTTAATCGTGAGAGAGACACTTTATTCCCGTGGCTTTGTCTTCTGTGAAAGGAGAGAGGCTGTGAAACGGGGCATAATGCACAGCTTCAGAATGCTGGAATAACTTTGGTTACAAATCTGCAGCACCCATGACTTTTTTACCTAAAGATCAGCTGACTTACAACCAGTAAAAGCCCAGTCAACCCATTCACTCACATGAGAGAAGAGGAAATATAATATGAGGAAAGCACTACTGTAAGTGAAATACACATGGAGGATGGATTACCGAGCGCAGCTTTGGATGGCTGTGGATGTCTCCCTCCATTCCATGCTCCACTCAAGACCAGCAACATGACTTTCCCATGGTGTTTCTTATTTGCTTATCAAGTTTCATCACAAGATCTGCACTACTGAATATTTCTCTTTGAACGGAAAGGTGTCAACACAAAACACAATTTGAGTCAAACGCATGCCAGTGATCTCGATGTCCATCTAATTAATGCAAGAACATGTCAGAAGCTTTTAAGGTGGCACTTAAAGACAAGAAATTACCATTAGCTTCATTCTGACAAAGTATTACAATACTAGGCATGTAATCCTTAGCCAACATTTCCAGTGATATCAGCAGGATGCTTCCTTTGTTCCAGTTCAAGACCAGCAGATCCTCTGTCCCTGCTGCTAAAATCCACATTTACAAAGACTGTAAAGTTGTCTGCCAATAAGGAGTTAGTGGCCACAGGCAGGAGAGAACATTGAACAGCAACTCCCCCCATGTCTTTTCCATGAACTTTGTGTCATGTACTGTCCTAACCTTTAGGTCTCATTTTTGCTTGAACTCAGAGCCATCAGGCTTCTGGTCAGCTCTGGAACCCCCCTAGACATCAGCATTCATCCTGCTGACAAAAATCCCCTGGATGTCACAAAGGAACATCAGAATAAACCCCCCAAACTGCAGCCCACTGAAAAGTGCTTCTGTACCCTTGCAGGAACAGAAAACCACCAGGACTCAGGTAAAAAAGTTCAGTAAATCAGACTTAGCCCTCAACTGCACCTTCTATTGAGGCCTAAACCTGTGTGCTGTTAGCCTGGGTTTTGGTTTAAAAAAAAGCCTAGCGATGGCACTAGTAACCAAGCAACAGTAACTGCTTCTCAGAGATTAAACCACAACATGACATTAAAGCTCTGCTACTGAACTTCCCTACTAAGGTGCACAATTTTTGCAGGCAGAAGTTAATTATGCAGAAGGGCAATTTCAATTTAAGTCGCAAGCACTGTATGGAGGCAGCAAACAATGAGGTGAAGAGTTCAGCCTAGGTGAGTTTTAAATTTAGAGGAGGATTATGGCAGCTCCCAGTTTTTAATTGATGCATCACCAGCCTCTCAAAACAATTTCAAATTAATCTAAAGAAATGACCTCTAGATAACTGCTATCCAATAATATTATTGGACTTTACAGATTTTACTGTACCCTGAGTTAGAATTCCACTTTCAAATCAATGATACTACCAGGAATAAGAACTAGAGGGCATTGTGTCTCTTATAACCAGACCAGAAAGTTCAAGCTGCTCTTTATGAATATTCAAATCTATTTTAAGACAACTAGCATGGCCCTTTCTGTTTACAGATATGAAACGGCTGCTTTGGGGCTAATTATCTCAACTTGAGAGTACCATCACTTTACAAAAGATCTCCACCTTCTCCTTTTACCCATGTAGGTTCTTTCAGGGTGTTTTTGGTTTAAATAAAGTGAGAATTAAGGGCACAAGCAGCTTTCTTATTTGACAGTTATGCAGGTCATGCAGTTTTCAGAGGTGAAAAATGTGAAGCCATCTCTAGTTCTAGAACAGTTTTCTGAGCTTGGCTGGAGAAAGGAAAGGAACATCCTGCAGTTCACTGTGGTTTGTGGTTTGACACAGCTGGATGGAGCAAGTTATCACCTGAAGCTTCAGACAAGCATATAGAAAGAAGATGGTGGGAGGAGACACTGCCAACAAATTCTGATGGTCAACTAGAATCCTGGTGAAACAGACCTACTTCGCCATGGGTTTCCTCTCTGAGCTCTGACAAGACTGTTGTTAGATCTTTCCCTGCTTCTGTTCTACAGCTGAAAAATGAAAACATGATTTCTCATTTCTCTCCCTTAGATGATGGGGTGAAGCTAAACCCACAGAAATCACAGAAAACACTGTCTCATGAAATCTGAAATTTCTGAGACACACAGGATGGCTGGAAAGAAAAGACAAAGCTCAAAGGATCTTGAGGAACAGGCACGCCTCACCTCAGAAATAAAGTACTTTTGGTGATTGCAACACTGGAATTCTGATACCACTTGGCACTTGCAAATCAAAGACTCTCTTAATGCCCCACTCAGTACAGTGAAACAGGCAGGTTTGGGGTTGTGCTTATCCAGTTGGCTGTAATTGGGTTACAGTCCGAGTCACAGACCTAGAGTCCATACCTCTACAACAGGCTGAGGTCACACTGTTTCCTGATGAGGATACCACGAGTTTCACCTCAGGAACCAGATTTTTTTTGCTCCCCATCCACCTTCATCGCTGCCGAGTGCATGAGTGGCTCCTACAGACACACTGAACCATGCCAAGAGTCTGATGCTTGAACAGTTTCCTCACACCAGAAGGCACAGAAGCATTTTTGTCACTTGCACAGCAGTTGCCATTAAGAAGTCAATGTTTGCCAACATATCAACCCAGTAGGCTGCAATTGTTCCATATGCTTAGAATACGGCATTTCTGTGGTAACCATCAAATCTCCAAATGCTAATAGTGATTGTTCTCCAAATATTGTTGTTTTAACACCTTTCTGTGAGCCAAAAAGGAAATGGACTCCTTGCCCAGCTCCTCCTTAGCCCCCTACCACTTGCCAGTACAATTCTCTTCTATTTTCTTTGCAGGGTCAATGATACAACAGTTCTTAGCATCTTTCACCACTGCAGCAATTCTTTTCCACATCTACTTTTAAAAAGACAATAAACATTTTGCTGCTGAAGTATAGGGGAAGAAATCAGGCAGAAACTCTGCCTGATAACCAAGTGACAGTATATGATGAACAGACGAGACCTAGAAAACTTGCTTTACCATAAAAGACAGTGCATTATATCAAAAGCAAAGCAAGTGTCCAATATTTCCCAGCTGAATGCAGAAGATTATAGTGTTTAGCCTTGTAGAGATGAAACATCTGGAATACGGATGCAATTCACAGCCCCAGATCACATACATTAAGCTTTAACAGACTAATATTAGTATTCTGGTATCACAGCTAATTTGAAGATCACTGTTCTGAGAGTCTGAGTTGGAAAGAGATGTGACCAGCAATAAAAACCCAGAGCTGAGTGCAGCACTGCCTCCTGGCCTTGCAGGGAAGGCTGAAAAGAACCAGTGTCTCAAAGAGGGGGTGTTCATCCACAGATACTGGTTCTTCAGGAGGTGGGAACTGCACTGAAATCTGCATGACCATGAGCCCTCTGGTAAACCCCTCACCCTGATGCTGCACCAAGGAGAATTAGTCGCTTACAGGCAGAACATGGGAATCAGAAGCTGGATTTTTTTCCTACAAAATGAGCAGAATGTTCTTACTGATGTTAAACTATCAGGTTTTAATACCATTATCATGCAGGCTGCCTTTATCATCCATGACATTAGGCTCGTTGCGCTTTGTACTTGCCCTTCTTCCCAGAGGTAAGCAGTTCAACTGAAATTTAAGCACAGATTGCAAAAACATCCACACTGGCCTTACGGCCAAAAAGGGCTCCTAATTAGAGATCAGCAAACTGGTTGAAACTAAGCAGGAACCAGCCCAGACTTCAGACTGGGTTGAAGGAAGCCTTTCCTACTGTATATAGAAAAAGAATTTCTGCACAATCTCTGTTCTTCTCTCTATTTTTTTTTGGGCATCTCTAACTTTTCAGCTGTTTTTTTGAACCCTTTAATTGTGAGACACACTGTGAACAGAATTCACAGCTACTTTGTTCAGTAATGTGTCCAAAACATAATAATTCAATACAAGAATGTTATATGGCTAGAGGCTTCCGAGTTCACTGCCGCATCCTGGATGTCTAAATATCTCTGGAGTCCACACACACTTGATATTTATCTGAACGCTCACTTCTGTGTTGACTCCTGTTCCTGGCACTCGTGGTACCACACTGCAAAGGATTTCTTTGAGTCACATGGATAACAATGCCCTTTTTTTTTAAGGTGCTAGTTTGTTAGCATCACATAACATGCTGAAAAACCTCCTGACTCAACTCTTCTTTCCCTGCATCAGGTCTGCAACAGACGAAGAGAGACTTTTATGAAGGAAGTAACATGTCCCCTGCAAGACATTTAAAAATAATCTTTAATGAAATAAAGTAGATTTAGGCTGGATAGGAGGAAAAAATTCTTTAACCTGAGGGTGGAGGATCCCTGGAACAGGCTGCCTAAAGAGGGGGTGCAGGCCCCAACCCTGGAGCCATTCAAGGTCAGGCTGGATGGGGCTCTGGGGAATCTGATCTGGTGAATGACAGCCATGCTTGTTGCAGTGGGGATAGGATGAGATGACCATTGGAGGTCCCTTCCAACCCAAGACATTCTATGACTCTATATTTCTAATATTTACTGAAATAATATTTAATGGCTTGGGAGAGGAGGCAGAGTAATCTGGAAGTGTGATTCAGACAGCAGCACTGAGCCCTTGTACAGTTTACATGCTTGGTTTGCTGTTTGACCTTGACAGCTTTCCTGGCCGAAAGGCTTTAGTTGCCTTCTCTAAGCCACGTTCCAGATCTGCATAGGAAAGTTGCTGTTATGTAATTTCCATTCATTGAAATATAAGCAAAATCAAAATAACCATCAATGTCAGATTATCGTTTTATAGCATGACAACACAAATAATGTTTGCTCTCTCTCTAACAGAAACCCATAAATCCTTGGTGGATTAACCTTTCAGAAGCCCCTGCCAACTGTTCCTGCCATAACAGCACAATTCAAGTTCTCAAGCTGCCAAAGAGCTCTGTTGCAGTTTTCAGAACCCAGCAATCAATCATGTTAAGGAAGGGAAGATGAGAGAGCAGATTAAGCAGAGACAGAAATGTTAATTCTAGGAGCCAGCTTCTAAGTCTAGTTTTTATTAGAAGGAACCAAATGCAACTCAGAAAATGGACAAACTCCCTCAATTTCCAGTGCTGGTGCAGATGATCACCTCAGCTTCCTCAGACTCTGCAGCTCATCACACCAATGTACCTCTGTCATACAGCACCACCTGCACTTTGATGATGCACAACCAGCATCTAAAATAACTGATGGATGGCAGCATTTCCTGCTCAAACCTCAGTCCCTACAAACAGCAGGAGAACCTCCTCCTGGAAGAGCTCACGACTGTAAATGCTCAATCTGTGCTCATCAGTGCTACACCTGAACTGCCCAACACTGACTGTGTTTGGTTACTAAGCTGATGTTTGTACCACAATTAGGTAAACGAGAGCTGCTGTTCCTGCCCGGGAGCTGTATCAGTGCTCTAGGTTAGGCTTCTTATTCATGCCAGGGGGCATTTCCTGGAGGAATTTTGTTATATTTTATTTTATTTTAGACATCTGCTAATTTTCCTTTGTATTAACATGAAACTATGGATAAAGGGTCAGAGCCCAAAGCTCTGTGTGCACCTGTATAAATAAGGTTTCATATTGTCTATGCTAGGCATAAAATCCAGGCACAAATACCAGACTCGGGCTTCCTGCTTCTAACAGAAATCTGCATGGGCAGAGAAACACACAGAGGCTTGTTAGACACTTGGGGCTCTCAGAATACCAGCCTAACTGTATAGCACTTAGGTGATGTTCCTTTAACTGGAAGAATTTTCTTTCTGAGACACACAGTCTGTTCTTGTTTAGGGCATACATGGGCTCTCCTCAGTTCCATCAAAGTTTGATTTTCCTTTTTCCCTGAGGGGCACAATGCATGAATGCTGCTGTCATAAAAATTAATGGAAAGGAAAAAGAAAACAAACCAAACCTCAATCCAGTCTGGTCAGACTAATGATGTGGGTGATGTTAAATGAAACCAGAGGAGTAAACATGTAAAGGTGACTGGCATGAAGATGATTTCCCAGCTCCCAAAGCCATAGTATAAGACTTTCAGTAGAGATTCGCTGCAGATCCACTCCCAAAGCGGGATGAGGGATGATACCAGAGCTGATGCTCACAACTATGAGGTCAGGCCTTCTTACACCTTTCAGTATCTGACTTCCTCTCTGTGTGCAAAGGGGAAAATCCACATAGTTGCTTGTTTCTTGGAGGGACCACACTAAGTTCATTAAACAAAGTCTTTAAAATTCGCAACAAATGTCATATAAAAAAACCCATTAGGCCTTATAGTGTAGTCATGGGAGTATGATGAAAGAAAGAGTGAAAGCACTTTCTGCATTTCTAGATATGCTCAGATCCCTTGCTCTGATTACAAATGAGCACCTTATTCCACTCTTTATGAAAAAAACCCACCAAACCAAACACTAAGACAATTATGATCTCCGCACTAGGGATGTGGCAAGCACACATCACACAATGAATTTTCACCTCGAGGTGACAGATGGTGGACTCTTATTTGGTCCCTTTTAATATCAGGGCAATCCCATGGACTTGAAAGGGATTCACTGGTTCTACAGGTCCCACTTGTGGAAAACATTCACACACAAAGCTGTGTGCAGTGTGAGAGGTTCTAGTGATAGAACAAGGGAGACAGATTCAAGCTAAAAGGGGATATTTAGATTAGATTTTGAGAAGAAATCTCACCCTGTGAGGGGACTGAGGCCCTGGAACAGGCTGCCTAGGGAGGTTGTGGCTGCTCCATCCATACAAGTGTTCAAGGCCAGGTTAGATGGGGCTCTGGACAACCTGGTATGGTGAGAGGTGTCCCTGCCCATGACAGAGGATAGGGACTGGATGATCTTAGGTCTGTTCCAGCCTAAACCACTCTGTGATTCTATAATAAGTCCTCCCTGTTGGGTTCCCCAGCTATTGAGCCACACTGCCTGCTGCCAAGGGCACATAAAGCTGGAGGGCTCAGTATATCTGCTCAACTGCTGAAGCAAAAGCACGAGCCTGCACCCTCCCTGGAGACCACGGCCCTCTCCCATATTGACTCTAATGGAGTCATTCATCGCTGTTATCCCATGTCACTTCAGAATATGCAAGAAACAAACCCAGCTTGCTGTAACCAACGAACAGACAGATAACCCTTGAAGTTATGCACTACAAGTGCATTGCCTTAAAATTCTCCTAAAGTCAAAGGAACAGTAGAGAGATTATTTAGTGATCTCCATGTGTTCCAAATTTTCAGTGTCCAACCAGCAGCCCTCACGTCTGTGGATATGTGGCATTTTCCACAAGTATTTGTTTCCTTGCACTGTCAATATGGGTGTTAGCATCTGCCTTGGCTCTGGCAGTATTTGAGCACTGCAGATGGACAGTGGGGACTGCTCTGCCTCATCGTCAGGATGCAAGCAGCAGGCTCAAATTCATTTAACTGGTGTGTGTATCACACACAGCTATAACTTGATGCATTAGTAGTCAGGATGAGCAGCCTTTCCATTCCATGTAGCACTGCTGCTGCCAGGCACCTCCTCACTGATTAACAATCACTTGACTTTCAGGCAAGTGGAGGAGTTTTGCTTCTTTCTGAGTTGGACCAGGAGTGTGTGAGCTTACAAACACTGATTCAAACACACACACACAAAAGGTTCAGCAGAGGAACACAGTACCAATTCAAGTTACATCTCTTGCTAGGAAGGAGTCTGTAAGGCTTAAAAGAAAACAGCCCATCCCCTGCAGCCTTATCAAAGCCCATGGAAAAACCCAGCAACATGCTTGCTCACACAAATGGAACTGGAGCTGGATTTCATTTTAAATGTGGAAACCATCAGCAGAGGCAAAATAAAACAAAAAAAAAGAAGCGGGTTTTATTCTCTGATGTTTACGCAGCACAAGATTTTCCAGCTCCAGAAAATGAAAAATGAGGTGTTTCTTAGCTGCAAAACATTAATGTGGAGCTAAATCTGCTCAGTGCCAAAGGGTTGTGCTAGGACTGTGGAGGCTTGGATTGAAGGGTCTGCAGAAGCACCTGCAGGGATGATGTTGGGAGGCTTGAGAAGGAGGAAATGAGTTTAGGGAAATTACCTTGTGCTTGGAGGAGCTACATAACCTGAAGCTGATTTGAAACACCAAACCTCTCTGCAGGCTGATGGGGTGGGACTGGGGATTTCGGTGGGGAGTATGGAGCTACCACTGGAAACAGTGCATGCAGGTGACACTATTGATCACTGCAATCCTAAATTAAAAATACTCTTGCAGAAGCTTCAAGTGTAATTTCACCATTTCAGTGGTTTAAGAGGCAGATAAAAGCCTCAGGGACAGACACGTATCATCCACTTCTTACCTCTTTCTCTCTATTATTCAATGCTGATAAAGTTATTTCCACATCTAAATTTTAATTGGACATACTAAGTGACTTTCGGTCAGCTATGAAGACTGAAATATGCCATATTTTCTACAGAGATGAAAGTGTTCTTAGCAAAACTGAACATCTTTATTTTTCAGCTCTGCAGCTGAGATCTTCCTGCCAAAGGAGGAATGGCTCTCATTTCCACCATCCTGCTGTCCAAGATCTAATCACTGAGATTGAGTCTCTACTGGCCTCACCTTACAACATCACCTATTCTTACCTAGTAATAGAATCACAGAATGCACCGGTCTGCAGGAGACTAGTCCAATGAACTAGTAAGGAAGAATATGACATAAACTCATATGGTTTTATACTGGATATATACTTACTATAAAGCAGGAAGACTGGGCTCTTGAAATTGATCCATACGGACAGTTACACAACTACAGATCCCTGTAGTAGATGCAGCATAAAGGTAAACTGTGTGACCCTACTGCACTGCATTAGCCAGTGTAGCTGCACAGACATGACTGTCTATTCCCAGGTCTGCGTTTACATTACTATTTCATGGTTATTTAAAGACATCACCATTTATCCTATCTACACCTTGCAAGTTATTAATTATGCCACTTCTTTCCCACACAAACGAGAAGAGCTGAGAAAGGAGGATAGCTTACACATGTGACATATGTATTTGCAAAGGCAACACAGTTCCTGCCAAAGCCTTGCCCTGACATTAGTCAGGTTTTCAGTCTACTCCTAATCCTGAGCCCTCTCTGATTACACAACATTCTGTCTCTCTATGTCTGACTCCTTTTTGTCTCTCTAATTTGGTCCAGAGTATCCAGCATTGGCTTCCACTGTCAGTGCTGTTCAGTCTAGAAGTTATCCATGGTCAGCTGAGGCAGATGCCAAGTTCTGTAAATAAAACAAAAAGTAAACCAAAAAAGTAAAAAAGAGGAAATAACTAGCCATCTTTCTGGACAAACTGACATAAATGACAATAAAGAACAGAATTACTGGAGATAAGAATCAGTAAGATATTTTATGGAAAAGCCAACAGAGCTTTTGCCATGACTCTCAAAGCTACTATTGCTCAAAGCTCCTTGCCAAGAGTTCTTTGAAGAAAACAGGCATGGGGTGAGGGAGTTTAAACTGATGCAGTCTATTTGTATTTCCAAAAGATATCTGACAAGGTCCCTCATCAAAGACTTTTAAGGAAACTGCTGTCGTGGGACGCAAGGGAATGTTCTCTTGCAGATAAAGAGGTGGTTGAAAGACAGGGGACAAAAGTGGGGCAGTCTGTACAGCGGCAGGATGTCACTGGATTCCCCTAGGTAGGCAGACTAAGCCTGCCCAAGCCTGACCTAGCAAAGGGCACAAACGCTGAGCTGACAAAGCTTTCTCAGGACAGCAAGTTTTTCAAGGTAAAACTTCTTTTCCAGCAAAGTCAGAAGCCAGTTGTGAAGAGATGCGGGAGGCTCTCACAACACTGAAAGGCAAATGAATTTCAAAAACGATAAACACAAAGCAAAAATCTGCTGACATCCATGCACACAGAAATCAGTTCTGAACTGCCCATCCCAGAGAAAGAGATCTTTAAGCAATGAGAAACTGGTTTTATGAAAGCAATAACCCAGTTCTCAGTTTCATCCCTGAAAGAATATAGTAAAAGTAGAGAATTAACAGAGAATGTGCCAAACATTTCCAGCAGTATAGCTGTCACACAAAAACTGCAGCACAAAGACCCAGGCTGCAAAAGAGCAGTGTGAAGTGACATGTTAGAACTCTATAAAATCGTAACTAGCACAGAGAAGTGCTCATGTCTGCTCTGTCTCTCTTAGGCCGCAACAGCTGAAAAATAAGGCAAGCTTAAGAGAAGCAAAAGGAAGTCCTCTGCAGAACATGCATTCTGGGGTAGTGATTCAGGCGAAATTGCTGGACAAAAACAACCCCCCAAGTTACAAACACAAAGGGAAACAAAGCTAGAAGTTACTGGTAGAATGTGGTGTTTGTCTTACTTCTGCTCCCCCTCTGACTCAGCGCTGGTTGCCACAAACTGCTCGACTTGCAGACTACCCTGCCGCAGCCAGTCCTGTAAGGCTTTGGTAGTGTACGTTTTAAGGAGAACTTAAACACTAGAGAAAATCAGAAAGCTTTCTAGCAGCATTTTCAGTGGTAGCAAGAATGAATGTGACTCCAAGGGTCCTTCACTTTCATCCTTCTCCCTGTGCAGCTGTTTGGGGGGGCTAGAATGGAGCTTCAAGTTCTCTCCTTGGTGACACCACTGAATGCAGTGGGGTTCTGGGCTGACCTGGGTGGTCACTGTTCCAGTGAAAGATGCTTTAGATAATTTATTATTTCAGTAGCAGTGCAATGTATAAAACCTCCACAGCTCAGCTCCTTAACTTTTGGAATTGTGCTGCTCTGTAATGTGGAGCTCACAACATAAAATTAGCACTTAACAGATTAATTCACAATAAAGCAAGAAATTTATTGTCATGAATCATTCTGACAGGAATTGCTGTTTCTTCGTCATTTAGCAAAAATAACAATATCACAAGGAGGATGTAGTGTTGTGAGAAGGGAAGCTTCAGACTTGAATAAATAACCCAAATCAAAACCAATTCTTTGGCCGATAGCAAAATGGGCAGTTCAGCTCCACAACATAAAGATGTTATTGTTAATACTAATTTTAAAAGAAAAATCTGGTTAATGATTTAGTGGCTCTTGACAGGTCACATGACACCAGGTAACTGGCATCCAGAGGGTACCTAAAGGGTCTGTATCTGGCTCTTCCATTGCTCTTTCTGAGCAGTAATGCTTATTTTCACTATGTCAGGGAAGTCTCATCAAGGACAAAATGGGAATACAAAACCTAGAAGGTAGGATTCATACTTGGATCAACCATGGTTTGTCTCAGCTGGGCAAGTAAAGAATCATAGAATCATAGAATCATCAGGGATTGGAAGGGATCATCTAGATTGGATTAGATCATCTAGTTCAACCCCCCCGCCACAGCAGGACACCCCAACCAGGTCCAGGTGGGCCTAAAATGTCCCCAGAAAAAAACCCCAACCTTCCACAAACCCCCCAGGCAGCCCCCTGCAGCGCTCCATCTCCCTCCCTGGGAAGAAGTTATAGAATTGGTCAGGGTTGGAAGGGACTACAGGATCATCCAGTCTAAGCTTTATCTTGGAGTCAAGTCTCTCTCTCGTATGAAGACGTGGACACTCGCACAATCAACACAAACTGTGCACACACTCCGAGTCTGATCTCACTCCAACCTGCACCTCTGTGTTCAACTGCTGTTAAAAATGTTTCAGTGGGGTTTTTCTGGAACATACCTGGTGTTGGCTAATGCTGTATATTTCTTAACTTTTTCCCTTTTGACGCATCAGAAGCCTGAAGATTCAGTGCTGTGCTAGTGTACTGCATTTTTGCTACTGACCAAACAAGTTCTTCTCCACATTAAAGTACTTCTTTTCAAAAGACAAAGGAAGATCTTGTCTGCTTCTATTATGAGCAAATTAAGAGTAATGGCAAGTGCTTAGCTTTGTGTGCTTAGAGAAATTCATTGTTCTCCTAGAGTCTTTTCTTTCATAATAAACAAGGACGGTCATTGGTATTCCAGCACTGCACCACTGCCTACCTTCTTAACTTCCACAGCATTCTTCTTAATTTATGTGAAGCCTTCTGATAATCCTTGAAGGCCAAAATTAATTGCTGTCTGTTTTCCCAAACTCTTTTAGGGTCCGGATTCATAGCACTGTGATAAAGACTCCTTGCCCTTCTCCTTGACTGAAATATATCTATATTAGTCTGCAGGTTGACACTTAAGTAAATCATTTATATGCAAGGCTGAATATGCTAATTGTAGAATAATTTTAGGACTCCTTCTCCTCTTGCAAGATAATTATTTCAGTGTGTTTAAAAATATTTTAAAACAGACTTCCATGTAGAATTCCTTGCCATCCCCAAAATTCTCTTCTAGAACAGTGTATTTTGACAGCTCTTGCATGGATAAGGACATGAGGTTTTTAGCATAAGAGACACATAATTTAACACATTCAATCCCAAATAAATGCAACTGTACATCTAGCAAACCTCTGTGGGGCAGGGTTCTTTTTTATGGGTCTTCCTGGTCTTTCTCTAAACCAAAGAGAGTTCTTTAAAATCAAGAGGGTAAAAATGCCATGCCCAAGGAGCATGAGCCATCTTATGGTTGGAATTGCACAGTTAAAAGGAATCATCTAAGAACAAACCAGCTCAACAACAGTGGGTTCTTTTTAAAGACAGTTATTTGCCATCTTCAGTCCCTGTGCTACAAATAACCCCTTGGAAATCACAAGCATTTGGTGTAGAAGGCTGCAGATGCTCTAACATGCAGAGGAGGATCTGCCAAGCAAAGATGAGTCCCAAGACGATGAAACTTTATAAACAACAGAAATTGGACTTTTTGGCTACATTTTTGCTATAGTCAGAGTCAGCAGGATGTTTATGACATGGGAGCAGCACTTGACCCTTTGCTTATGTATTTAGAACAGGGAAGAAAAACCCTACAAACATAAGCAGCTAAGAAATACTTTGTTTCCCCAAATGATGTGCCCCAAATATTTACAGTGATGTGGTCAAGAGGAATTACAATTTATAAAATAATAAAAGAAACCAAAAAATAATTCTGACTTCTGGTTCTTGCCAGATGCCCTTTGCAGATAGCACTACTGAGTTTGTTATTGCATGAACATGGTCTTTTTAGTTGGGTTCAGATGTCACTGGTACTAACAGATGCTCATGCTACACAGACCATAACAAAATCTCAAGCTATTTTCACAAAAATCACAGTTCAATAAAATGAGAGAATGAGCTCCCATTCCTTTCCCATTCTCCTCCCGTTCCCATGAAGTGTCACAAAGTTCTCATTTGCTATGAGCTGAGATTTCATTGTTCTGTTGTGCAGGAGCTTAAGGTTTTCGGGTTTCCAGCAAGTGAACCGCTTAGTCACCTGTCATGACCACAACTCACTGTTAGGCGTTTTTCCATGAGGTTTTTTTTCTGAATGGCCATGCGAGTCACATTTGCTGTCCTTCACTAAATTAAAATGAGTTTGTGATGACGAGAAAATAAGCTCCCAAGGAAATTTCAGGATGCAAAGTTAATGGAGTGTCCCAAAAGTCTCCAAGTGTCCTGTGTAGTATCCATCAAGCAAACCCCAAAGGTTTTGTGCAGTTTTACTTCCAACATGATGAACAACTCCCTTGCCTCACACCATTCTGCTCTGCAGTTCTAAAACTTGTGCTGATTGCAGGTGAATTTGTCATCAGCTTTGCACTGTCTTTCCAAAGTTCTTCAATCATTATTTCTTTTCCTTTTGTGCTAAGCAATATGAATATTCATCTGCTGCTCACAGCAAGGGCTGGTACCTTTGAAGAAGCAGTCCTTTCTGACTGACAGTGACAGGTATTAGAACATTAAACTGGAAACACAATCGGTTTGATCTCTGCCAACTTTGTTCTTTTCTTTGTAGGAATCAGCTTGGACGTGCAACTCTGCATCATCCTCAACATTATCTGTCCCTACTGCTTCAACAGTCTACAATCTCTGTCCTGTCAGTAAGGTAACAATGAGCTAATTAAGTTTGTTGTCCCTCATATAATTAACACTGGGTCTTGTTTTCATCTTGAAATTTTCTCTGTGCATGAATTTTCTTTGTATCAAGGCTGGTTACAAATAGCAGGCACTTTCCACAAGCAGAGTTTTCTTTATTTCTTTTCTTTCCTGTGCGGTAGCACAGCAGAAAACTGATCTAGGGTTTGGTTCCAAGATACCATCACATGACAGACAAACAGTAACTCCACGGGCACACGGGCAGCTAAAATCTGCTCCTGCTACTTAGTGTTTCCATTTTTTTGCAGTGCACTGCTTTGGTCTGACTATCTAAGTAAGTTTCTAAGCCTTCACGAGGTTGAATTTTCAGAAGCAATCAGCCTGGTTTTACTGCAATCCAATCAAACAGCCCCATCAAATTCAACAGTGGTTATATCAGGCATAAAACACTGAATTAACTGCTGAAAACATTATTCACTGAAGTTATGGAGAAGTGAACTTCTCCAGTACTCAAAATGATCCCAATTTCATTCTTCTTGAGATGAGAATACGATCACCTATCCTTGCTGTATGGAGCAAAACCACCAGCCTTGCTACCATAGATCTTAATCCTGTTTCTTATAGCCAAGTCTCCCAATTCTCTGAGTTATGCTAGAAACATAGTTTCCCTACATTTCCCTTACATTTGAGTTCAGTAAGATACAGATCCTGGTCCATCACAGTGATCTGATGAACACTGAAAAAGTCTTTACTTGGTCTGGATTCAGGAAAAGCTTTTCAAACAAGCTACAAAGTTCCCTCAGGAAGTCCATGAACCTCACCAGGGGCACCAAATTTACCTGCACTACAAGAAACAAAGTTCAGTGAGCACTGTAACAAGATCTTTTTACCATTTAGTTAGACAAGGAGTGGTAGCAGTTGTGTTGTCTTATACAAACTGACCTAGGTTTTCACTAATCTTGGAAAGCAATGAAGATGATCAAAAGGAATTTTATAAGAATTTTTGTGCTACAATCATAAGGGTCTCCCACTCAGTATATTAAATACCAAAATATTAAAGAGGTCAGTATCTAAAATACATGAGTTATCAAGTGCCTTAATAAAATTACTAAGGAAAAGTCAATGTAGTAATAATAAGATCAAAAGACAGAGGATACAGAGAAGCAGACATACTGAATCCTTTCTTTGCCTCCATCTATACTTTTGGGAGCTGTCCTGATATCAAAGCCCAGATTGCTGAGGCTCCAGAGGAAGTCAAGGCAAAAGAGAAGCCTGCCTTGGTTGATGAGGACTGGGTTAGGGATCATTTGACCAAACTGGATGTGCATAAATCCATGGACCCTGATGAGATGCACCCACGCATGGTTAGGGAGATTGCGGAAGTAATTCCTAAGCCACTCACCGTCATCTTTTCTAAGTCATGAAGATCAGGAGAGGTGCCTAGGGACTGGAGGTTAGCAAATGTCATTCCACTCTTCAAAAAGGGTAGGAAGGAGGTGTTCAAGACCTGCCTGAATGTTTTCCTGTACGACTTGGTCTAGGTGGTATTGCTGTGGCAGGGGGATTGGACTAGATGATCTTCTGAGGTCCCTTCCAATCCCAGATGATTTTATGGTTTTATGAAATGGGAAAATTATTCATTGCCACAGACCTCAATATCCAGTGTGCATACCTATGAAGGATATATAACCCCAAAAGTACTTTTATAGTAGCATGATTATTAGATTAGTTGAGTTGAACAGAGAGAACAGGCACCCAGAAAAGAGATTTTAGTCTGACACATTTTGAAGTCCTTAAAGGTCTGAACTGTATCACCACTTTCAGATTCAGGAAGACATCTTGACTTTCTCCCGTGTCACCCACCCAGTATCCTGCAGAATCCAAATACAGATTCCATGGAACAAGGATATATCAATCAAGTGGGGCGCTTACACAGGTTCACAAGCAATAACTAAATTCAAGACAGAGAGGCAGTCCTGAAGAAATGTGTGTTCCCCCCCCCCCCTCCGAAAAAGAGTTGTGTAAATTTTCCTCTGATATTTCATGTCACTCTACTTATCGATCGCCTACCCAGTCTCATGAGCAAGCACAAAATTTTAATCAACATACTGGACTCAATCCCGCCACCACAGACTTCAGTGGAAATTGGATCAATCCCATTATCTACCATATGACTCCACAGGGCTTCCACTGGGAGAACCTCATTCTAGCTCCAGCCTGCAGGGCCCCCGAGGCTACATTTAAAGCAGGGAGCAGTGTGAATACCAACCAGCCTAAAATAGCATTAAATGTATTTAAATAGGCCAAGATAATTTGGACAGCTACAAAAGAATAATCTGCACTGAAAGCCCACCAATATTTCCCACACATTTGTTACAGCAAATCATCTATAAAGCCCAGATGTGTCAAAAAATATATGACACGGTGTCCTGATGGTTAGGAGAATGTCGGCGGCCAAAAAAGGTCCTACTGACTTACAATGAAATTCAGACCTCATTCGTCCTGATGGTACATACAGCACGAGCTTAACAGCAAGGAGAGATTCTACCTGACTAGTTTCATTGTGGTGATATGACTGGCATTGCCAATCACAGCACTTAATGTCCTGCAGTACTTCCAGAGTTCAGTGATATCCTTACCTGGTGTAAAGCAGCACAACGTTACCCTGGCTGATGAGCCATGGGGTTGAGATAGGTTCAACACAGCAAAAACGTGGTTGGTTTCCATCCAAAAGCTACTCCTCTGGCATCAGCCAAATGAAACCTTCCTGAACCTGGAGGGCTGACAATGGCCTCAGGAAATGAGTGTGGACAGCTAAGTTGGGGTGGAGGGGTACTGTTTGGAGAGCAAAGCTGGATGGTATCTGGCAGCTCTGTGTTCTTCTGGCACTGAACAGCAGTGGAAGAGCCAGCAGTGTGGTCTCCCAAAATCCCAAATGTTTGTGGAATAACACGGTACTTGAAAAAAAGGCTTTTGGCTGGAAGCAGGGGAAATGGGGTGTTTAATCCCCAGCCTGTTCACAAACTACAGGAACATACAGAAGAAACACTTTTCCTTCATTAAATTTACAAAAAAAGAAAGGACAGATACCTGATCAGTAGGCACCAGTCTGAGAGGAAAAGCATCTTGACTGATCCTTAAATAAAAATGGGGAAAAATTTTGAACAAACCCAAAACCTAGTGTTGTGAGTGGCTTCCAGGTTATTAAGGACAATGCCCCAAGAACGAATGAGAAGCTCAAGACTCACTGCCAGGGTTAGAACTGCCTGATAATTAAGTGCTTTTAATAATTTTATTTATTGTTCCAATTATCTCTCAGGCTGAGGAGCAAAAGAATCAGAAATGTTTAGTTCTAGGACTATGTGAACACCCAGAAGTGAAATCTGGTTCATAGGAGGATTCAGACCAGTTTGTCTCCGATGTCCTTGAGAAGAAAAAGTGAACAATTGGCAGCTCACAGCTTCCTGGCAGAAGCTCCTGCTCAGCAGTGGAAGTGTCAGCCACTGCTACCACCTCCACATGGGGAAAAACAGCTGATGGGGCAACTTACCCCACACACTCATCCGGGGGGAGCTGGGTGGGTTTCAGGAGGTGGTGTGGGGCTGCGCTTCAAGGAGGAAGCCTCCTAGCCCCATACTGCATCCCAATTCCACGTCAGGGGGAGGAGGCCATGCACAGCAGCTACTGCTCATTACTCCAGATAATGGCTAGAATTAACTGAAACATTTCAGTAATACTCTTCAGGAACCTCATTCAATCTACCAAGCCCTAGAAATTAATGGTATGAACTTGCATTAAATCAGTCTGTCATTAGTTTGGCTTTCTTTATGGCAACTCATTAGGAGGTATTTCCTGCACACTAGAAGCCAGAAGAACATCTACAGACACGAGTTAAAAAGCATTATGGTCCATTAGACACTGAGTTTGCCTGTGTCTCAGCACACGCAACAGTCAGGAGGTACAAACAGCATGTGACAGAATGGGAACATCTGTGGCTATGGATTCCCTCACAACCAGCATGGGGCCAGAGCTGTTGGTGCTTTTGGAAAGGGTAATGTGGCCTTGTGTTTGCTGCTGTTAACACTGAGCGTCTGGGGACTAAATGCTGGGGTCCTTATTATTCGGAAATAAAACTATTCTATAGAAGCTGTCCTGATTCTGTGGAGAGTGTTTTGTGACCACCAGATCAGATAATGATTTACAAAGCAACCAAATGTGGTCCAGCTTATGTCCTACCACACGTGTGTGTGTGCAGACATAGCAGGTAAAAAATAAAGTGGAAACTGATTTGTAACATGAGTATATTTGGAGGTTTATTCCTCTTTCACAAAGAAGTTAATCAGTTCCACCAGCCCTTAGTAACCAGTCTACAACACAAACAAAAATTGCTGGGGTTTTCTTTATTATTTATTATACACAGTGAAACTTCTCTTACCCTAATGTCTTCTGTGAGAAAAACACTCGTTTGAAATGAGGTCACATCCCCTGACATACATGAAGTGACGTTAAAAGCCCTCGTTTACTCTAACATCCATCTATCCATGTCAAATCCACCCGGATAAAGGAAGTTGCACAATACATCAGACTTTTCCTTTTTTTTTGAGCAGAATTCATAGTTAATTAAACCAAACCCTACAATATTTATGACTTCTTTTTTTTATGTGGAGCTTAATGCGATTTAGAAAAGGTGATGTTAATATTGACATTAATTAACGTCAATCTTAATGTACTGTTACATTAATAGGTTGGGATATCGTGCAGCCTAAGGCAACACGCTGCGCTGCTCAAACTGTTTATAACAGAAACTATTTTAAACAGTTTTGCCCCCCACCAAAAAAAATTTCAAAAAATCAATTTATACTAAATGTTGCAGAATCAGATTCATTACCCTAAGGACTAAGAAAAAACAAAAGACCAATTTAATGACAGGATTTAGTTCATTATTTATCTTCCAGCATGTAAATTATAGATTGTCATGAATTTTTCATCCTTTTGGTTCCCACTACCTAATTCATGCGAAAAACATAAGTCTGTGTTACAAAGAGCGAGCTCCCTGGCTCTGTGTACGAGGAACATCTCCTCTGTCTTTTGACAGACGATAATCTGTCAGAATGAAAAATTAATGGAGGCTCCCTTAATTCATCATCTTCTGCCTCTCTTCTAGTAATGGCATTTTTTTTCTTTTTTTTTAAACTTCTGTAACTCCGCTCACACTGAACAGAGCCAGTGGGTGGGTTGGTGGGTGGGTGGGTGGAGTGAAGATAACCAGGTCAGCTGCTGCTTCAGCTGACGCCCTGTGCTATAATGCAGCTGATAGATGGTTGACATGTGTTATTTGTTAAAGGCGTTGAGGAAACCTGTGGTTTCTAACACAGTCTGCGAGCGTGCTGAGATAAAGCTCATGTCACATGTCTTACTGCTCTTGTAGCTTGGCCACAGAGACTTTGTACAAATGATCCTAAGGAAATCGTGTGAGCTAAGCATGTTGCACTACACATGACTCAAACAATCTGTGCAGCAACCAACGGAGAGAGTGATGAGGCTTCATACTGATCTGAAAAACAAATTGATCCCTCCCTCCCATTTACCTTTGCTGAAATATGTTTGTATTGCTGAAAAAAATCCCCACACGGGTCCTGAAGCCTTAAGAAGCATTTAACCAGTGCAGGAATATTTCATTACTAATACAGTTAATAATTTCTCTAATCGCTAAAATCTAGGACTGGAAAGCTGTACGGAAGGATTTCTGCTTTTCACAGCCCATCTGCTGTTGCATATCTGATGCTTTAGCAGAGCTCTGACAAGCTAAAGCCCAGAAAAACCATGGCTCATCAGAAATGGGGGATTCTGACAGTCGTGTGATGTGATTGTAGGGAACGGAGGAGCTCTATGGAAATGGATCAGCCTACAAGTTGAATGGATACGTGCTCGAGATAGGAGAGAGGATCCCAACAACAGCAAGGCATCTCTATTATGAAGTACATGCCGTGCACAGCCACACACACTAGCAAAGAACCATTTTTTTTGCTTTGGAAATCCCTACCCAGACATCCATTTTGAACACCACAGCAGCACTGAGCTAACTTCAGAGCCATTTCACAGGAAAAAAATGTAGCCTGACTCTGCGTCAAGCTGAGTGGTGCTTCGAATTAACTTCTGAACTAGTAACCCACAAATTCCAGGGGGAATTAATAATCTACTCCATTATAATCTACAGTCAAACAGGACTGTTTCCACTGAGAACTTGCAGTCCCTCACGCAGCAGAAACGATGCAAACAAACCTGTTTATCACCAGAGCCAGAACAAAATGATGACAGCCTGGTCAGTGTCTCACTGATGTTAGTGGGAAAGCACCCACTGAATTCATGAGCAGGCCCTCACATGCAGTCTGCAATTTGCTCTATTTGCTTTGTTTTGGTAGAGCCAGCCTGAAAACAGGGTCTTGGTTTGGAATGACAGAGGCCTTAACCAGTTTACTGAAGCTGCAGCCTGCGTTTCACTCAATGAGAAAAATTCCCATCTCCTCCCTGTGATGGGAAGAGTGAAAATGGTACTTTACCAGTTTTCCAAAATTATTCTTCTCTTTGGAAAAAACATCTTGATTCAATATATCCACTTCTGGAAACCCTCTCCAACCCTCCAAAATGAAATAATGGAAACCTGAAAATATTTAGAGTTTTGATCATCCTGAATGGAAACTGGAATAACTCACAAGTTGATTTGCTCTGACTGCTCCAAAATGGTCAATGGATCTGTCAGAGGAAACCTCTAGACCAAAACTCACTCAGATCTGAAAGATGTTCTGTAGCCTCCATGCACTGAGGTGGTCATCAACTCAGAGTACAGAAGCCACCATTTAGAAAAAACAAAACAAAACCAACCAAACAAAAAACCCAAATAAAAGTAAAATGTAAGAGAACTCAAACCAAAATAAAAGAAAATGTCACAGTTACACTTTTTTTTCTGAGTTTGAAGAAGCATCCAACAGTTTTGGATCCTGGAACACTACAGTTTGGTAAAGAGAGCAGTCTCTCCGAGGAGGAGGAGATGACATTTTTATTATGGCTCTCCATGCTGTACTTAGCCAGGAAAACAAACATCTTTCTACAAAATAGTGTACCTGCTACCCACCTAGCCTGGCTATTATTTCTTAATAAAGCATTACCATGCAGATAAGGCTGCACCCATGCAGCACAGCCATTTGCCTTTAAAAGCCTGATGATGTAGAACAATGCAAGGAGGAGCAACGGAGTTGTATTCCTACCTGCCACAGGTCATAAAAGGAGCCCCCAACATCTTCTCTCATGATCAAGTATTAAATCCTTCAGATACCCAGAAATGATTATGCTGATATGGCTGTTAAGGTCAAGGTTTAAAGCATAACGCGGATCTTAGAAGAAATTCCAGTGATTGATGTAACACATCAGACACTTACCTTGAAAAAGGTATTATTCAGCTGCCTCTACTAGAAGATTAAAAGTGGAGGAAAAAGAAGTTGCAGAAGTGGTTAAATGACGGGTGGTTGTTCTCAGTGGTCAATGTTGCAATGAAATTACTGTAAAAAATAGCTACTGATATTGAAACTTGCCTGCAACATCTTGTGATATCTCTAATACATGTCCTCCAGGCAGCAGTTCTCTCCTCACCTCAGTAACCTTGTTACACCAGCTGCTTTCAAATATTAGCAATTTTCAAAATCGTGTCTGAAAGATGCTTTCTGCACACTCTGCATGCAAAGTCGCTGAAACTTTCCTGAGTGTGAAGCAGGCTCCCTTCATTTCCCTTGGAGCCACCTCCACATACATTGCTCTTTCTTTTCTTTTTTTTGCTGAAATGGTATCGCACTGTTTTTAATGTCTGCACAGGGTTGGGACCACCAAGCTTTGCACAGCAGTGACACTGAAAAGCGGACAGAATTCTGAGGCAGACACATAAGCTACAAGAAAATGGGATGAACACTGGTATCAACTCACTACCAATAACAGTCTGGGATTTTCCCTCAGCCAGTGCTTAGTAACCCTATAGCAATTCATATCACAGCTCCAGTGCTCTATAAACAGCCTAGTAAGTATGTTATAAAGGCACCATCACCAAGACCACTACTGAATACTGATGTTAAACAAGTGATCTGCCCAAATTCTAAAGTGTTACACTTCAGGGGACAATTGCTTCCAGTGTAAAGCAGAATAGAATAGACAACAAAGGGTTGCTGTGTCACCACACTTGGTGTAGCTTTGGTGTAACCTTGGAGAACCTGATCACCCACTTCAGCATCTCCTGTCTCTGGTTCTCTCCTGCGGCAGCTCAGAGGACAACAGAAAGGTCTGCTCTCACTCTTTATGTTTACACCTAGACACAACCAATTGAAACACAAAAGTACAACAAAAGGAACAAAACTGGAAAAAGACCTTATTCATAGGATGAGAAAAGTTCAGATTCAGTTGCACAGACGTAAGGGACTGAGGTATAAAGGGTCCTAGACAATGTGCCCTTCAGTAGAAAATTCACCTTTTCCAGATACTGGACGAACTTTTAAAGAATGAATTTGAAATTAAGAGGGAGAGGCTGGGGAATACTAAAAGCTGTGGTACCCATAGGAGACCTGATTCAGGTTCAGTTCAGATTCTGCTGCTCTAATGTTGTAACATTGGCAGGCAAGTTGTTTCATGTTCAGAACTAGGGTCCTTTACACCACCTTGTTCACAACACAACACAATTGAAGCTCTTAGAGCTCTTCAAGGGTTGTTTCACCCAGGTTCCCTGCTCTGTGTGGCCTCCCTGGAGTTACTCCTGATTTAGAGTCACATGAGTGAGGGCAGGATGAGGCCCATTTCCAGAACCAGTCGTGTCCACACAAGGATGTGTTTATTCCTGAGATTAACTTCATTAAAACACAAACTCTTGGAACTAAAAATATGAGGCACCTGATTTTAGAATAAATTACCTTCATGAAATTATGGTCTTTTTTTTCACGCTGCAATATTCACAGGAAATTAATGAGGTTGTCAGACGAATTCTATGAAGATTTATGTGCTGATTAGGTGACATGTCTTAAAACAAAATAAAATCATAAAGAACCTTTTCCATTAAAAAAAGAGAAAAGCAGCATACTTAATTTAAATTCAATCTTTTATCAGATTACTTCTGTTTAGTGGCAAAAACTCCCTTTGTTTAAAAACCCTTCACAAAAGCGAAGCCTCGGGAAAACATTTTGTAGAAGTATTCTGAAAGTCAAAGTCATTTTGACAGAAATCAAACCAGAAATAATTTCTCCCTGAAGGAATCCTGCTTTATTTTAATGATGTCTGGATTGTTTCCATTTAAATAGTGTAATGGGAATTTGAAAAAAATTAAAATAAATAAATAAATTGGATCCCAACTGTCCATTTTAACAATGATTTTCTTTGTAAGCTACCTCAGCCATTTGTCATAAATGCTGTGTTCGAGTGGAGAAAACAAATATTAAAGGAAAACAATTTGACTAAAACCATCTTCCCGTCATTAAGGAGCTTTATGTTCTAATGTCTGAAAGTGAAAGTCTGCCTTAACGGCTGCTGGGAGCTGGGGATCTCTCTCTCAAACTCTTACTGAGGAATTCTTCCTGGGTAATAGAGGCTATTTATGGGGCTTTTCATGACCTTTCTTCTTGGTACTACCAACCGAGGAATACCATAGGCATCTCTTTTGCTTCCATGTATCTGCCTGCTCACGGGTTATTGTCTCCATCATTTTCTTCCATTTGAAGAAAAATGTTGCATGTAATTAAAACAAGATTAAGAGCTCAGTGCTGTGTGTCCTATCGCACACCTAACCCATCCCTGCAGTCGTTACACGCATGAACATACGGTACGCTGCAGAGACAGAGACAATGAAGTACAACTCCTGCTTTAATCACCTGGTGCGTTGCAAAGTCTGTCCCACATTCTGCAAGGTATTTTCTCAAGAAGAAATGTACTTTCTGGGTTTTGATTGTACAAGAGAGACCTTCCTTTAAAAGCAAAAACACCAAACCCAACCAGTAATTGTTTATCCAGATCCCACAGTTTTTCTACGTTACATTGAAAGCCTATCTACTTAAAGTAATCAATTTAACTTTTCATCATGAGAAGTAGGCAGGCCAGCTTGGATGCAGAAATCAGTTCTGGTAAACCCTCTGGGTAAGCTCCTGGTTCTGAAAATAAGCTCCCATCTGAATTTAAACAGTCACTCAGTGAAGAGAATAGCAAAACCCTGACTCATTTCAGTTGTTTCTACCTACCAGCAGCAGCAAACTTCTAAAGAGCCACATCCCTTCGCCATAGAGACATAGGCTAGCAGCCTCCAAGAGTCTGGTGTAGCTAAGCTGTCACACAGGGCAGCAGCACTGGGGGCATCCGCTAGCGTGCCACAGGATCACAGGATAATCACGACTGGAAAGGACTTCCTAGATCACTGAGTCCAACCATACCCACGTCCACAGAATACCTAAACAGCTAAGAGATTGACAGTATAAAATAACCCTCTCCATTCCTGCCACTTGAGCCTGTGGTGAAGCACCATGTCTACACGCTTCTTAAATACCTCCAGGGATGGTGACTCAACCACCTCACTGGGAAGACCATTCCAGTGCCTCACCACTCTTTCTGTAAAGAAATCCTTCCTAATATTTAACCTAAACCTCCTCTGCCTCAGCTTCAGACCNGCTGGGCACTCTGCTTTCTCACATGAAGACGGATGTCTACCAGCACCACCAGGTCTGTTTTTGCTGGGTGGCTTTTGAGCCCCTCATCCTCAAGCCTGTAGCTCTACTGTCCATGTCACCCCGATGGTTGCAATTTGGTACAAAGGTTGAGAGTGCTATGAGATTCTGAAAAACATAAAATAGATCAAATAATAATAGAATAAATCAGAAGAGGTTGTAGTCTAGCATGAGAACATCTGGAGATCCTAAGTAGCCTTTAAACCTATTAGAGGCTGGTTGTGTATATCCCGTAATGCGAAAATGGCCCTGAATGTTACGAAACAACTTACCACAACATTCTATGAAGCGAGAAAGATTCCTCAAGCTGGAGTCTCAGAGATCTGGTACAGAGTACAGACTTCTACCACTGGCTGTGATGAGACGTCTGGCAGCAGTAAGCAGACTGTTATCACAAGGGATCAAGTGCTTAAAGCAGGGAAAGGTTTCACTGTCTCCCTGTTCCATGGTTCAGCACTTAACACCATAATTGTCTCTGCATTTGCTTCTTCCAGCTGCCAGGGTAGGTCCGGTGCAGTCCCTGCAGTCTGTTCAGCACAGACAGCTTCTGGACTGGATCCAGACAGCTATTATTGTGTTTTCAAATGAACATTGGAACAATAACCAGATGAGCGTGGTTAGGCTTCACACCATTGCAAGGACTTGCCCATGTCCCTGTGCTGTCCTCGCCAGACCCCTCTGCAAGTTACTGTCAACAGGCTTCATTCCGACTAAGGCTTCTATTGCCTGGCAGAGGGTTGGTCAGATATAACAGCCACAGGTAAACAGGTCGGAAATCTCTGAAGCAACTGAAGCCTGGCAGTGGCACATCTCACCCCCTGGGAAATACTGGGTAAACCACAGTGCCCACTCCCACCAAATTATCCCCAGGCTGGAATAAAGAAAGACCAGCTCTGGCCATATGGACATCTACCAGATGGACAGAAAACACAAGCAGATTACTCTGATTTCCTTCAGCAGAAGCTCTCTAGAGAACCTGGTGACTCTATTGCAATGCACAGCCACTGAGCATGGTTGGAGTGAGGCTTTTCAGAAACTCAGTTTGGATTTTCAAGTTGCTGGAGAAGACACGATCATGTAATTGTTAAGGTTGGAAGAGACTTCCAAGATCATCCAGTCCAACCATCAACTCAACTCCATCCTGCCCACTGAACCATATTCCCTAGGGCCACATCTATGTGTTTTTTGAACCCTTCCAGGGATGGTGACTCCACTACCACCCCGGGTAGCCTGTTTCACCACCTGACCACTCTGTCAGTGAAGAAATTTTTCCTGATGTCCAATCTAAGCCATCCCTGGCACACCTTGAGGCTGTTTCCTCTCATCCTCTGTCCAGAGACTGATGTTAGAGTAAATCTCACTGCCCATTTTTAAATAAAGAGAAAACAAAACTTTATAACGAAATTGTGTCAATGTTTTTGTTTACCATGAGGAAAAGCCAGTCTCCTTTGCTCAGATTTCTGTGCTCTTGGATGCAGCTGAACTACTGGTGTTTTTATTCCTGAATGTTCTCTAAAACATTGAGCCTGAAGCAGATATTTGCATAAAAAGTTTTAGTTTGAATAATTAAAACCTGGCAAGTGAAAATGCCAAATGCTGGACTACCTTAAGAGTAAACAGCATTACTGACTCCATCTGTAACAGACACTTGCATAACATTTTGTGAAGCACTTCAGGAGAGGAAAAGCTTCCACTCTCTCTGCTGACACACTAATAATTTTGTAGATGAGAGTGCTGCAAATCTTCTAAGTCAGGGACATCACTAATAAAAAAGCAAACAAGAACCAGGAAACATCTTGTCTCCACTTCCCAAACATCCTAACAGAGCTTCTGCACAAAAGCTGTATGGAGTCTGTTTTTCAGACAGGCACCTACAAAACAGATTCAAAGATTTTGGAAAAAAAAAAAAAAATAGAAAGCAGTTTTGAATGGAGAGACTTAAAGACTTTTTATTGGAACTCACATGGTAGTAAACGTGGATGTGACTTGATTTCTAAGCGATGTTATATGGATAAGATGCATGGGAATGGTCCCTATACAGATAGCTCTTAATTAATCAGTGGAAGTTACTATGGATTGCCTCAGCTTATTACTTAATGAGCTCTAAGCCACTGAATTAATCTGTTATTAAGACATATAGCAATAGCTTATTTATGGGCAGGGTATAAATAAGTGTATTCTTTCTATCTGTAACTGAATGTTTGGTGGGTGAAATAAGTCAAAAGACAACCAAAATAGAAGCTCAAGACAGAATAAGGGAATGGGTTTGTGACCTAGCCCTCTCCTCAGAATTACAGGTTCACTTTAAAGATCGGCCAGATAAATTTTCATGAAAAGCTTAAATGCCTTGCTGATCCTGCTGCAGGATAGGAGAAGGATTAGTCAACCCTCTCGAGGTTGCCTTTCATCACAACTGTCTATAATGCTATATTTGTAAAATGTTAGGGATTATCTTGGCAGTAAGACTGTCTCCTGTTAGAACAAGACCTTAAAGAGACGAATTAATGACTCTGACTAATTGGATATCACAGCAGAGAACGGGTCATGTTCTCCTTTGAGGTCATGCTCCAGTCCGTTTTGTGCTAAGCAAGCTGGCACAGTGCTGCATTCCCGCTTGCCCTTGGACTGAGAAGTTGTGGCCAATGTGATGTTTGGCAACTTGATCCTTCAAAGGTCATCTTCTAACATGATAAACATGATAAATGCTAGCAGGGAGGACAGGCCCTCACTGCTGTCTGGTGTGTGGAAGGCTGCTCTGAGATAAGCGCGATGAATTCCTGCACTCGTGGGTTAGAAATATCAGCGAGCTGCTTGATGTGCTGTGACAGTATGGGAGGTGACCTTTCCCCCTTGCTTGCTCTTCTCATCATCTGCTCATTGATACAGCAGCATGTGACTGCAGACTGGAAACAGCATTTACACCCTGGAACAGCAGCTGCTGCTGCCTGCACTTGGAACAAGCCATGCAGGGACTATCCTCATTGGATGCTTCGCTGCTCAGTCACTGTCACACCAGAATGATACCCCAGACCAGCCCTAGACAGAGTTTGTTTTTGTTGTCATGGCCCAGACCAGGGCTGTGGCTGCATTTCACTGAGGGTGCAATTAATACCCAAATGACTTCAGGGGAACTACTCTCATGCTAGATTCAGCCCTTCAAAGTTGTACTGGGAGACTCCTGCCTTGCAGTCCCAACCCACCCAGCCTTAAGAAGAACTTGGCCTTGAGCATCCTTCAAGAGTTCAAATGTGACTCTGCAGTTTATTCCACTTAGCCACAGCCCACACCACGCAGCTTCACTCTTCACCTCAAGGTCCTTTTTCAGAGTGAGAAGGACTTCTTGCAAAGATGCTCATTAATCGTTGACAGCCTTAGGCTTAGAGCAAAAGTCCTGGATGGAGCTCAGGAGTTGCTCAGAGTGTTCCCCTATCCCAGTGCCAGCTCTGCTGGCTGTATAAACACTTGGGTAAGGACCCCAAAACCAATCTTTGTTGCTGTACCATAATTTCTTCAGAAAAAGTGGAGCCTCAGTGGGGTTTTTTTATCCTTACAGTCACTTGATTGCATTTAGCCTTTTACTGCTTTAGTGAACTAATTTTCAATCAACTTAAAAATGAATTCCAAAGGCAGGGCCCATAATTAAAAAGAAATGGTTAATCTTTGTGACAATCTGAGCTCAAAATTACACTCCTAAATTATTCGGACAATCATTTTAGCTAAAAAAAAATAAATAAACAGTATCTTCCTTCCAAGCCTGATTACATCAATGCTCTGAAGAAACATTGCTTCCTTAGGTCTCTGATTTCCCTGGTGGCTGTGATATAAACCCTGAACTTCTTAAATGTCACTTAATTTATATGATTTTTCTGTTTACCCTTTTAAAATGACAAGTTGTTCTGTAATATTTATGTCTGTTTGAAAATTAGATATCATGGGCAATCCAGAGCTGCAGCTGCATTTCTGTTAGCTTAAGCCTAGCAAGCACTTGCCAGAGAGACAAAAAAAAAAATGCCTATTTTTATGTCTCCAGCGTTCCCTGTTTGTTATGATGTCCACACATTTTTTCCAAAACTATCCATTTAGCTTCTTATGTGTTGATTCTTAACAGCATAAGAAACTGATGCTTATTTTGCCGTTAGTGAGCAATCAAAGAAGTTCTGGACCTGCTTTTAACTCCCTATGGCTGACACGGGTTAATTAATTTCACTCCAGCATGTGGTCCCCAGCGAACTCTCCTCATGTGGCATCACCTTGCGGTGGGCAGTGGCTGGTGAATGAACATTATAATCTTTCCAGAAGACCTTCTGACAGTAATGAAATTAAATTGACCTGTGCCGCATCTGGTCTCTGAATTAAGACGGCAAGATTTGTAGGCATCCATTTTGAACTAGAGAAGCACAGCCCGGCTCCCCAGGTCATGCTGAATTTTAAACAATCTCTTTTCCACATAATAAATAATTTTACAGTCTTTCCAAAAGGCCACCCCCATTAACACAGGAAAAGCAAAACAAGTTTATCATATTAAACAGGCACATGCGAGTTACCTCTAGGTTTATCATCTGGGTTTATAGCTGTATCAGTGAAAAAACATGGCTCAATCTTGAAAACAACTTATTTGGTAAAATAAGGAATTGTAGAGACTATCCGTGTTCTAGTTGAGTCTGGCAAGGTTCATCCTTTCATCAGGAAGAGAACTGATTACAAAAAAACCATAAAAAGATCCTGTTATTCTTGCCTATGGAGACAAATCTGATGTTATTCCTCAGCCTCAGTGTTAGTTTTGAGACTAACAAAGTATTTTAACTAAATCTATAGGATGGTGGAGATCTGAGAGACATGGAAAAGAAGAGACTGGACTGACCCTCAGAACAGTCTCTCTTTGCAGCGATAGTTTCCCTCTGAGCTCCAGTGCAGCACAAGATGTCGAAGGAGCTGTGTAGAAGTTCAGAAGAGGAATTGTACACAAGGGAGTCTCTTTCTATAACTGTAATTTGGAGCATGTCTATATTAATGAATTAATCTGATTTACTTAACCGGATAATCAAGTTCAGGTTTTGCACCACAGACTCCACATATCTCTTACTATTGCCCAAAGCCCACCTATATTCTTGATTTAGACTTGTAACTACTTTTGCCTTCTAACTATTTTCTTACTATTTGCTTCTTAATGATTTCACCACTAGGTTATGCTTGATTGCTGCAGATCCTTTTTGAAAACAAACCTGGAGGTTGGCTGATCTGACAACCCAAATCACCCCGGGATCTTCTGTCTACTTGCTCACCTAAACCAGCTACCTGAGATTTCCCAATTTTTATTACACTCTATTATAGTTGTAAGGCCTGGACAAAGAGCTGCCTTTTCTGATTCACTGAGCTCTGGTTCAGAACTGGACTTCATGGTACATTAGCAACAGAGGTGCACAGCAGCCAGTCCATTGCATCTAATTTAAACACAGAGACAATGGCTAAAACCATGAGTGGATCCTGTAGTATTCTAGGAATCAATAACCTGTATGAACAAGTAAATCTGTAGATCTGTGAGCTAGAAAAAACCAGTTTGATAAGCTGCACTTTCTTAAAATCAATCAAAACCAAACTGTCACAGACACTGGGTGGGAACACCAAGTGTAAACTTTGGAGCGCTGCTGCTGCTATCAGATCTCAGGCTACAAGAAGATGGGCTCTTTTTCATCTCTCCCCACTAACACAAATTCCCTTTAGTGCCAACCTCTTAATTCTACTTGATTACCTGGTATATTAATATGATGATTTGCTCATTTGAACCCATTGATCTGTTGATTCAGTTTTAATTGAACCTTGATTTGATCACTGTGTTTCTCCATTCTTAATTACCTCAGAGATGGTACCTCAGATTGTCTCAGTTATACGTCTGTTCAATTTCATAGCTCCTTGCTTATCCTAAGTTTTTAATCCATAAGTAGGACACCACACTGCAACACAGCTAGCAAATGCCAAGAAAAAGTATTTGTAAACCACGGCTGATACTTTCAAATGAGTACTCAAGTCATTCTTCTATTAATTCTGCTAACCATCAGAAAACCCTTTTATTTAATTTTTAAATAGGGGAGCTAAAAGGTTTGTCTGAATCAATTTGGGAACGTGTTTGCAAATCAAACTTCTACTTTGGGATTCAGAGGTAATCCCAATTATAGGCCAATGTTTCTCAATTGCCTAAGCAGGAATCCCAAGATTACTACGCCCTAAATATAATAAATGAGCATCATTTCCTTTGGTACCATTTTACTTTTATTGAATTCTTACATGACCCTCACTTGACAGAAAATTACTATTTCTACTGAAAGTCAAAGAGGAAAAAGGAGATGAAGTTTGATAGGGACATGTGTTGAAAAAGGACCTTCACAAGGTCCCTTCTTTTGTGTAGAAGCATATGAAGAGCCAACCCCTCCAAAGGGCCTAACGGGAGTCATAATTAACTTTCATTGTCTCAAACCCCAGGGCAGAAAAAAATTGAACCAAGGGTGAAAAAAGAAAGGTCAGAGCTAAAGCTTTGCATAAAATGTCACACACTGGGAAGGAATGGCACCCCTACCTATTTGCCAGATCTGTGAGAAGGCTTAAATGCTCGTTTTTCATCTGTTGAACATAAGAGGAAGGAGGTGAAGAATAATGACAAATAAAGCAAAGATAAAGGGCTTCTAAAAGATGAAGATGACACCCAGCATGCCTTTTCACCTAAAATATCAAAAACTCAGTAGTCAGTACTAAGGTGAAATCTTAGAAGTTGGAGACCTAGCAGCCTTCCAGGAACACTAACGCTATTTTGGGAAGCAGCTAAGAAGAAAGCTTCCAAAGGCAAGGTCTAGAGCTCAGTTACTCATTCTTGCAGCTGCAGGAGGTCTGGGCAGCGAACACGTCCTTTTGCGCTTGCCGTCTGTGAATAATTCAGTGCCCCAGTTTGCTGAAAAAATCAGAAAATTGGGACTATCTGAAGTAGTCTACTGACGTGTACATCTCCAGGTGGTGAAAAGTGGTATAAAAAGATGTTTGTCTGGTTCAGTAAACTTTGTCTCAGTTGTATATCTCAGTCATCAGGGCCTAAGGCCATTGCTGAATTACAAGAGGTGTGGGCAAGAGCTAAGGTAGCAGCAGCTTAAGGCAGGGGCTTAACATAAAACTTCTAAGCCTTTTGCTAGCAGACCTACTTTTCTCTGTTCCAAGATGTGTGGGTGTTGCAGTAGACAGAACTCAGCCCTGTTTGAGCTTCTCATTCATAAAATCACAGACTGGTGGGGGCTGGGAGGAACTTCTGGAGAGCATCTAGTCCTACCCTCTTGGCCAGAACAAGTTCTAGAGCAGATCCAACAGAATCATGTCCAGGGGGGTTTGGAATGTCTTCAGAGCAGGAGGCTCCACAACCTCTCTGGGCAGCTTGTGCCAGAGCTCTGTTGTGCTCATTGTAAAATCCTTTCCTTATGTTCAAGTTGAATCTCCCACATTCCCGTTGAGTCCATTAATCCTTTGATAGCACAACGTGCTTCATTAACAGAGCCCACACTGCTGTTAAAGAAGGGGCATCCACCTGCAGATGCCTGAGCCTGGCTGCCTCTGCTTGGGAGATGTTGGGTCTACTAAAGACCATCCCACATGCTTTGTGCCCAGTCTCCCTGTTACTCTGCACCCTGGCTGCCACAGTGGGTGCCTTCAGGCACTGCATGGCTGAAGGTAACTTCGAAGTACTTTTTGAAAGCATAAAGAAGAGTTGAGCTTGACAATAACTCCTAAACGTGTCACCGTTTAAAGACGGCAGTCAGTGAACTACAGAATATCGACAATTGCATAAGTAAACAGGTCTCTGTGGACTTGATAGCCCAATAAATACCCATTATTTCTTGTTGCCAGACTGTGAGCCTGAAAACTAAAATGAGGAGAGAACAGTTTTTAATGGCTGGTAGCAAAAATAATCGAGTCTTATCTAAATCAAACTTTATTGGCCTGGATGAATTATTTTTGGCCTCCTGTAATCAAAGCTGAAAATTCACCTGTCAGGCACAGTATGGTAAAACTCATTAGAACCTCACCATGTGCTGTTATGAAATTGCTCCATATGGCATAGCGTTATTGTTTATTTACTAGATTCAAATATAGGCAGGTTTCAGAAACATATATGAAAAATATATTATTTTCAAATTCCTCTAAGGCAGGAACGTGTATGTGCTGAAGTTCCACGTTTCTGTAATGAAAATATTTCACTTGTACAAAGAATTCTGCCTCACACAGCAGCAAAGCTATTGATCAGGCAATTGGCAATTCTCAAGTGTGAGTGCTCATTAAGGCAAAGGTATATGAATCATTTTTTAATGACATCTCTTTGCTTTCAGCAGCTTAGCATGTGTCCTGGTTTCAATGGATGCACTGTAATTTAGGCAAGCTGTCTGCAGACTTCAGCCATTACTCTTACCATATGTTTTCTTCAAAAATTACCATGCACTGGGGCCTGCTAGCTGCAGTCATGGAGTGAGGTGTGCTCTCTCTGCTGTATCAGCACGCTAACGTTACTCGAAGAAGCAAGAGTAATGTGCTTATTATAAAGAGAAATTCCCAATTAGCAAGTTTAGTGCATGTGCGTTAACTTGGATTAAATACACTCCAATTATGGGCAGCTCATTATTAAAACTGCAGCCAGATGTTTGCCAGAAATGCGAGATCTGGTAAACAAGCCTTTCTCTACTCCCTTGCAAAAGATCCCAGATTATTTCATCTTCTCTTTGGTTCCCAACTAATAAGAATGACCACTTCAGTAGACTGTTCTGCTATCCCACCTACAAGTTTCAAATGCCAGAAAGGCTGATGAGTTGGTTAAAAAGTGAGAAGAATCAGCATTCTATGACTAGAAGAGCTTGGGGGCTCCTTGGGAACCAGGCTGCTGCCAGCTTGCTTTGCTAAGAACACAGAACTGCAAAAAGATTTGTACTGAAACAGGAAAATTTCATCCTACTAGTTCCATATATTTTCAGAGCTTTGAGTCATGTCTCAGCTTAGTTAAGCTAGGCCACTGTACCATTGAGGTGTCCCAGCGACTGGGGCCCTTCCAGAGCAGGCTTGGATTACAAGGAAATGTGCATTTCTCTTAAACCATAAATAGGAAATGTTTAGGTAAGTATGCAAGTAAGGAGACCATAAAGATTGAGAGAGGTCAAAGATCCAAGTTATGTTTCCTATTAAGACTTTAACTTCATTGTATTACCTTACAAATATATGCTGTAAGAAACATAGCCCATGTTTTCATGTTATTCCAGGATCCAGGTATTTCACTGGGATTTTAACTACTGAGGTAGAGTTACAACACCTCAGGATTGTAAAATACCTTCAGTAGCTTCAAAATGCACCGGTTGTAGAATAAGAGGGTATTTTTTCAGAGGCAGGAGGCCACCAGTAACACCAGCTTTTGTACTACTGTACATGTGCGGCAGCAATACAGCTTGCAGAAAAAAGCAGCAGTGGGGGAAGTGTTGGGGGGGGGTAGTCTGTAAGTTTGACTTTTGTCCCAGCATCAGCTAGAGAAATGAAAGAATTCAGACTCTGTTCCCAGCTGCTGATACAACCAGAGGAGAAACACAAAGAGACTCCTTCTATCGCTGTGTGAAAGCAAGGAGAATGGTGACATCAGGACTGGCACAAAAGGTAGACCAAGGCATGAACTGATGGCTTAAAACCCCCCATGTCATACACAGCAACAAACAAAACACAAACTTTGATGTCTGTGTTGCTTCAAGCGTGGCTAAGTCCAACCCTTTGTTTCTAGAAAGGGAATTTATTTCTCAGAAAGGGAATTCTCAGGAATTTATTTCCTGGCTGTGCCAAGCTGAGCCTTCCCAAGAAACTGCTGCTGTTTGTTCAGAGGCCTTTTTGGTCGGTGATAATTTAATTACATTAGTACACCAGCAAAATCTAACAAAAGAAAATGAGTAGATGCAATAAAACAGAAAAAGGACATGGGTTATTTTAGATGATGTATGTGGAGGGAGGATCCTCAGCCATCCCCAGGTGTGAACTCTACCTTTGGTCTGAATGAAAGGCTTCAGTTAAAGGAGGTTAAAGCATGTGGGTGCAACATGGGCTCAGAGTCTGTCTTGCATTATGGCAATACCAATTCCTTGGTTTACCCAAAAAAAATCAACCAACATTTCTACCCCCTCAACAACAACAAAATAAAATAAAAAATCCAAGTTAACAATAACTGAAAAACAAGTTACACCAGAAAGACGCATCTATGTCTTGTATGAATCTCCTAAGTCTTGTATGAACCTCTCCATGTTATTAAGCAAAATGACTTTGCAAAGCCAAAAGAAAAAGGATAATTAAGGACTACGAGGAAATATCACCCAGGAAATCATAGTACTTATGAAAGGATAAAAAAGGTTGTATCAAGCATGGGCCAGTGAGAGAGCACTGAGGGTTATAGAAGTGACAATGTCACTACAGGCAGTCACAAACTTCCACACTGTCATTAGGAAATTCTGTTTAGTAGACAAAGAGTTTACTGGCTCAAGGGATACTGGTATAAAGGTTTTCTGCATTGTTTGTGAATAATCTACGTATAACATTCAGCTTGGGAATGAGATATGATGTAGAAAATTGCCTTTGCAGTCCTTGAAGCCAATAATTTAGCTCTGCAACCTTAATTTATAAGGGAAAAGGGATGGTAGTTGGAACATGAGTTTGGATCACTGTCAGATTTAGGAATGAAAGTAATTAATGCTTCTATGAAACTCCCCTGATAGTTATTTTTGGATTCAAAATCGTTAAAGAAAAGTTTTAATTTAGGGGCAGAAGCTCATTATATTCTCAAAAGAATCCTGCTGTACTAAATCATTCTGCCTCCAATTCACAGCCCCACATTCCCTCTATATGTACAGCTCCTTCTCTGATAAATCTGCAAAATGCTTCCCCACCTTAACTACTGAAACTTGGATTTGCTCTGCGAGGCTGCTTGTCCTCAGATTCATGGAATGATGGTGACCAACATCCTTCTTTTCACATTCCGTCATATTTTCTGGTAGACGCCCATCTTCAAATTTCCTTACTATGTCTCTCAAGCAACCAACTCAGAAAAAAAGTGCTCCATGATACTCCTTGGTTCATCAAGCTATTATCATCGTCTGCTGTTCCCCACTTTAGTACCTCCAGGACATCATGGAAGTGTTGAAGAAGTTATTGAGGTGACACATGATCCAGTCACACCCTGGGAATGTCACCTCTGCTTTCTCCCCATCTTGGACAGTTTTTGTAAGTGTTGATTTTATGCTGCTCCAGAGAGTAAAACAACTCAGCCCACATTAGTACTATTATAACTTATTAAAAATAAAGGATGATGGAACTGTACTCTTGGGGTAAGGGACAGGGGAGTACTGTAATGATTTTCAGGCTACGGGTTCACTTTTTTATTTTAACCAGTTCTTGAATGCTCTCTGTGACTAAGTCCCAGATGTTGCCAACCAGATTCCTGAGTCTTTCAGCTTTGGTAGTTGTGTAGGATTTTCACTTACAGTGACAGTTGCAGGGATCAGCATAGCGTCTGCTAAAGCCAATGGAAAGGTTCCTGTTGCCTCAATTAGTGCTGAGATGGGTGCCTGGACAACTAAGCAGACTTTAGTAAAGGTTTCATCTCTTTACCTATTTTCCCTTGTACAAAAATCCCCTTTCATCTTTAGTTATTTACATTCTCCAAAGCAAGTGCTTATGACAGACAGCTGCAAACAAAGCCCGAAGGTTTTGGAGCTGCAAAGCAAGCAGCTGTGCTCTGTCACTCCTGGTGGCATGGGGATGTAGCTTTGGATTCTCAGTCAAACCCACAAAAGCTGCTCAAGGTTCACGCAGGGATAACTACATTTTGAAAGCTTCCACGGTCCAGCACAAACACCAGTGCCTTACCCATGTTTTTAAGCCAAAGAGACTACTTACATGAACAAAGATAAGCACCTTGCAAGCCTTCACGGGTTGGGGCACCGATAGTATAATCACACATATGAGCAGAATCATTAATAGTCCCATTTCCTTGGCTGTTGTAGTAAGAATAATGACAGGAAAATCATATTCATACTTCAGTATTTGCTTAGTCTATCTCTTCAGCTGCCACTGAGATCACTTTTGGATTAGAGATGGTGGGCAATGCTTGCTAAGAGGATGGCCAGACCACTCTCACTGTTAGCCCCTGAAGAATGTGTAACTTCAAAAAAATCTCATCTCTGAGCTTTGGGGTTTGATAAATGGCTCTTGGAGAAAAGCCACTAATCATTCCACCCCCTGCCCCTCTGTTTTAATAGACTGTTATGGCCTTTAACATACCATGAAATTAAATGCCTCCATTGGGGATCCATAACTTATCATAACAATAGTATTTCTAGCACTTGTTGGAACTATGAGGAAACTTAGAAGGTGGGATAATAAGGAGTGTAAGGATTTAAAAGGACTACAGAATTGGCACTAGACAGTACTGAGCTCCTATAGTTAACCCATGAATTAGAAGCACATAGAAGTGATAATAGCTGAATTTGTAAGGATATGACTGACACCTGGTGAAATTATCGCTTTGCCAGAATTAACCTCTGATCTGCTGGGAAGCATAAAACCCCAAAACTCAAAAGCACATTAATTGCTTTACTGGCTCTGCTTTAAACAGGAGTTTGGACTAGATGACCCCCTGAGGGTCCTTCCAACCCAAATTATCCTATAACTCCAATCACTTGCACCAATTTTTGCTCGGTACCTATAATAACAGATAAAAAAAGTATGTAACCAGAACATATCATTTTCTTCTTGCTTGCACAGCATTACCAAATCTCTGGTGCAAAATGAATTCAAAATCAAAGGCCACATTTTGCCAGATGTAAGTGACCACTGTCTAGGCTTAAGGAGATGCACTTGCTCTCATTTATAAAGTTAAGCATTTACAGTTCTCAATAAAATTTTCTTTTTTACAAGAAAGGAGGGAATTTCTTCAATGGAGCAGCCCACATTTCCCAAGAACAAGGCCATGATTAAGGAAAATGATTTTAAGAGTACTCACAGCTCCATGTGTTCAAATACCCTAACCAGATCCAAAGCTGGAGTCCTTTGAGATTCCATTAAAGAGATGCTCAACAGAGATTCATCACATTGCCTAGGTTGGGAAAGGCCTTTAGGAACTTAATGTCTATCCTAGCACCCAACCCAGTTAACCTAGCCACCGTGTCCCTAAGCACCACATCTACACATTTTCCAAACACCCCAGGGACAGTCACTGAATCAGTTCTCCAGGGAGCCTGTTGCAATGCTTGACAACCTTTTCATGAGCCACCTCCAAGTTTTGTCATGCATGTTTATTCTGAATCACATCAAATCCTACTCTAGCTGTATACACTTCTGCTCCCTAGTGCACAAGTTCTTACAAGAGGGCTTGTAATTTACTATCTTTGTAACAGCTTTCTAGGTTTCGGCAGTGTGCCATCTGAATCTCCTTGTTTTCACCACATTTTACAATCCCTTATGAGACAGCGAGGGAGATGCCCACCTCCTCAATGAAAGAGACTCATTACAAAAAATGTTTTCACAATTATCAGAAGTTGACAGACACAAAACCTGCCAAGTTGTACATGTAAGTGAGTCACTTGCAGGAGTGAGATTACTTACAGAAACCAAACCATGGACAGTGTTATTTATTTAGTTAGATGCTGACAGGGAATAGAATCATCATGTAGAGCACTTCCTCTTCAGTGTCTTGGAGAGAACAGGATTTATTTTGACACAAATCTCAGAATAAAAAAGAATGATTGATGGTAACCACAAGAGAGGCCAGAAACATTCCTAAAAAGTCTAGCACAACTAGACTTGTTCTTACCACAGGGAGAACTCAATGATCTTTAATTAGCATTGCCAAAGATCTACCAGCATTGCTGAAGACAAATGTTCATTTTCTTGACCTAAAATATAAAGCTAAGTTTAAAGGAGTTCTTCTGTAGTGGGGGAAATTTGGATTAGCACTGGTGACTTAACTGGAGTGTAGTCTCTCTAGCCATCTGGATGTTAGTCAGCTATTACTGGCATCCGTAGTCTACAGCAAGGTCTTTTATATCTACTCTTGGAGCTCACACAGTTTCCAAAGGCAGCACTTGTGCCATGTGAATCAAATGAACATGCTCTGCTAGTTTATTGAGTTAGCAGAGTTTTGAGTGGTAGGAGTTTGTGCTTCCAGATCTAAATTTAAATACAAAACCCAACAAGAGATAATATTGTCAATTTGTAGAGAAAAGAGGAACCCTGACATGAGGCTGTACCTCAAAAAGATGGTACTTCACGGTATGGCCACGCTTTCCGCCAATGGCTGAAAAAGTGAGACCAGGAAATTGCCGTAAAATATTTGCACAGTCAACTGTGACTGCAGTAATCTTTGGCACCACATTAGTGGATGGTTGGGAGGGTAAGGAAAATTGCTACTTCTACTACACACAGCACACATTCCACCCCCAATTTAATACCTAAAGTTTTCAGGCCGTCTAAAGAATTGTCCATCACCAACCAAAATAAATTGGTGTCATGAGCAAATGACAGCCACTATTTCCCAGTATGAAGAATAAGTAATAGCAAACTATTAACACACATGCTGTTTAATTAAATGACAATATCATTTTCTTGTAATCTTTCTCTAACTCTGCTGGAAGAGTACAGTGTTGACATGATAATTTTATAAACTTCCTTGACAGTTCACGTTACACCATACTCCATTACCTTGGACTGATAATTGGCACTTACAAAGAAAATGAAATGTCTGAGAAATTCATTAAAGACGTCAAATATCTGAGAAAACCCAGTGCAGTGGTGAAGTTATCTAAATCACTGTATGAGCAGCTAAAGGGCTGTTTCCTTATTAATTTCTAATTAAAAAAAAGTCATAACTTCATATTATATTGTTAATGTGATAGAAGTGAAGATGCAACTACGAGACAGATTCAAGGCTTCCTTCCATCAGATGATACTGGCAGCAAACAAAGTCAATAAAATTACAGTGTTTGGCTTTAGATCTGCTCTCCTTTCCACTCTCCTCCAGGAAACAGAAAATGGTGAGAAAAATCTTGTTTCTGCTGGAATTACCTTAATAATCTAATGCAAACAAATCTTATCAGAAAGCTGTATTTGGAAATGTTCAGTGATCTATTTTCACTGCAGTGGTCATTTCCCCATCCTGATCTATGCACACAGACACTGCAGACTCATCCAACAATCTGCAATCATCCTTTCTTTAACATACTTTGGCATTTATATTCACAGGTTGCCCTATCTATGCAGATTGAGCTTCCTGAAAAAGTAACAGCATAGTTCAATTAGAGCAAGTTGCTAAATATCTGAATAAAGGAATTTCTTGAAGGTTCAGCAATTATCCCAAACCAGGTCACTCTCAGGAAAAAGTAAGAAGAAACTAATAAGGAGTAACAGCTCTTCTGTCAAAATCACTCTTACCTGATCACAAAACCAGCGATGACCAGATCATCCCCTGATGTTAACTGGTCACAATAACACAGTGAGATTCTGGACACAAAAGTGGACAAAGGACAAGACTAATTTGTCAACTGTCTGATATTCTTGATCCCATTACAATCATTTGTTGTGATGAGAAATACAAGTTCAATTGTGGATGCGCATAATAGCAAAACCCCATGTACCTTGAACAAAACAACAGAACCTGATCTCTGTTCAACTTCTGCATGATTGAATTTTTCACTTTTCTTACTCGCAGATGATAAAAAGAATTAGATAAATTAATTATCTTACCAACAAAGGAAGATTTTATGAGTCTGGCTTCTTTTGATTGAAGGTAGATACTAGGTGTGTCAAACAATTCGGTGATGGGTCAGAGATGATCTGCTGTCACTTCCACATTCCACATCCCAAAAGCTTCACATTGTGGACTAAGTTGTTAGATCTTCAGAATATTTGAGTTTAAAATGGCATTCTGCCCTCTGAAAGTACAAAAGGTAATGATTTCTTACATAACCATTTTCCAAAACAGCTTGATTTAGGTAGTGAAACAGAGAAGACATTAAATCTGTTAGTAAGAAACGTTCTAAGGTGGAAGTCTGGGGGAATTTTTTTGGAGATTATATAACTTCTGGAAATAAAGATGAAGAGAAAATGAATATGCTTGATATAGAGGACAAAGACATTTCTGTCCTGATAAACAATTGTCTTTCCCTCAAATTAATCATCAGATCTTCTCATTGATTATAGAGACATGAGATACAAAAGCAACCCCTTGGAACTTCCACAGATTTTGAAAACTCTTATTAAAAATTTACTAGTCCAAACCACAAGTATTCACTACCATCTGTAGAGCAGATGTTTTCTAGAGGTCTGTGAAAATCCCAAGGCATAACCCCCACAAGGGGGGCATCAATCACCCCCATATCTAGTTCCTAAAATAAGCTCATACGATTGGAATAATCTTCTGGGGAAAAGGTAGTGAAAGCGGCAGCTCCAAAGAAGGCTGGTTAGAGGTAGCATGAATTTATATTTTGAGGTGTTCTAGGAGCTTGTAAAATCACAGAATATATTATTTTCATATTTCATCTTTGACCTTCCTGCACAGCCTTTGCTCCATGAATAATCCTGCTTCATTGCTGAGAGGTTGCATTTCTGAAGGTTGGTTATAAATTATATTAGAAATAATTTCTCAAATTACTGTTTGCAAGTCGCTTGCTACTTTTGCCTTTAAGAAGGCCAGCCCTTAGACCACCTCCATTCTGGTCCCTCACCTTTGCTATTAAATGACAATTCCAAAATATTTACTAGTGGCTCCTCAAGTTTGCATTCATGTAACGAATGATCCATTTACATTTCCTATTCACCTAACCACCACACATCTTACACAAATCAACCAAACCAGGAAGTTGCTATTCTGGACATCATACTTTTACTACACATATTTTTGCTTCTTTTCTTGGAATGCATTCTCTGGTCACCAAACACTCAAAGGAGCAGAGAAGATGGGCTAGGTCAGATATCTGCAATCTAATTGTCACCCCTGAAAAAAAAATAAATCTAATTGACTCCTTTGTCCAAATCCCATGGAGATCAATGTAAAGGCTCCCATTGACTTGACAATATTTGCCAGGCCTTTAACATCTCTAAAGCAAAACATAATAGGATGCCTAGTTTGAGACCTAATTAATGCCTGTGTGATGCTTTCTAAAAAAGTTGTTAAATTAATGCTCATGGTTTCCACTATTCTGTTCTCAGTACCAGTCTGATTCTCTGCTGATTAATATACATTTAGGACCCCAGAAATCAACAAGTTTTTAAATCAGCGGGCTTATTTCTTCAGGAGGAGAAGGACCTCCTTTCCACCTTCTAGGTGCTAAGAGCTTACTGTAACTCCTAAAAACCAGGGAAACCGGCATTTAGAGGAGGCCACATGCTATCAAGGATGCAGAAAGCTTTCTTCCTTTTTATTTATTTAGTTTTGGGCCCTGGTAATAAAGCTGCATCTTTTTTCCTTGCTGTAGCCTGAAACAAAATAGTTGATTCTGAGGTAGAAAAATAATTAGTAACACGGGAAGACGAACGAATTTTGAGATATTGAGGAAAATGTAGTTTGAGCTGTCAAGTTTACTTGGTTACCCACAGGAACTACAAAGCAACAAAGAAATAAAACCCTCTTAGAACTAACAGTTTTCATCAACCTATTCCCTCTGGCTGATTCCCCCCCACCCCCCCCAAATCTCTCTTTTCCCAGTGGCTCCTATTAGAAACACAAATAGTTTCCCTCTCTGTGTAGTGACAAACAGCATGTAGCTTGCTTTTTTTAAAAAAAATCAACTAAATTGTATTTTTTTTTCAATGCAAGGACAGAAAGACGACACAGCCTGTTCAAACACGCTTGACACAAGCACTGACCCTGCGTGGATTTTCAAAGGTGTTAGTCCTTCAACTCCCATCTATTAGGCTAAAGACAATTGCTCTCCGTTTAACACCCACCAGCCAACACCACCAGCAATACATACATTTAGAACAGGACCCTTATAAGTCTCTCCTGTACTCTACTGTGAATAGATCATGGAAAACGTGTGGATAGAAATCAATTCTTTATGTTGCAATTACTAAAGATAAGGAAAATTGCCATCCTGTGCCTCAGCAGCCACAGAGTCTTTCACTGTTCATGATTTGCTGTATCCTTTGTCCAAGATTTTTCTTGTACCCTCTCCCAACGGTAAGAAGGCTGAGTGCAGCCACCTCAAGTCACCAGTGCACAAACAGGAGGAACTGGAGCTCCATGTAGACTCTGACTGTTGTGGCAGGATCACAGAAACTTGGGAGTATAACTTGCCTGACTGGATGCCACAATGGATGACTACAGCCCCTCTCAGAGAGATAGGATGGGAAGAGGAAGATGTGAAGTTGCACTTTTTGCAAGGGATAAATTCAAGTGTATGGAGGCAGTATCTGCTTCCAACCTCCTAATCTGGATGACGAGGCTGATAAAACACTACCTTGGCAGCACTTGGGCTGACAGAACCTGGTCCAGATCTCTCGGTCTGAATCTTCACTCACCAGCACAAGTGATGCAGTGTTTATCTCTCCCAAGAGTCCCATTTTGCCTTTGCTTCTCAGGCCACAGGGGCATTTGCACCCATTTTTTGTGTCTTTAGAGCTCACTATCCCCAGCAAAAGAGGAGGTTATGCTGCTTTCCCTTAAGGGCAGCCTCCTCCCATCCCCCTATGTTCTCTCCAGCTGTCCTGCACTGCTAGTAAGTTTTCTGCGGTGCTGCTCACATGAAGAGTGTATGCAAGGAAGTGCCTAGACACCCCACACGCGAAACTGCAGGACATGTTTTGTAAAGACAACAAACCCCTATTAGGTTGCTTAGGAAGAACCACTAACCTGCAATGCTAGCTTTGTTCTTACAGGGAAGGAAACTGATGCTAGTCAGGGTACACTGGAAAGCACAGGGACAGCAGGACAAGGTGCTGTTTTGCTCAAGACCAAAATATGTGCTAATTATTTCTTAACAGCTCCCCTTCCCCTGTCCTCTCAGAAGGTTTTAAGTGCCCAAATCCCATGTTAAGCAAGGGAAGTCAGAAGCCCAAATTTCTTTGTGGATTTGTAGGAGTGACTTGTAGCTGAGCTGTAATCCTGTTCTCCTTCACTACAGCCCGGTTTTCCCCAGGGGATGGAAGTGTCTCTAACTGCAAATCCCACTGTGCTGCAAGCACACAAGTCTCTGTGCTATATGAGCTATGCCAGCCTTAAAGAAGGAGATAAGCACAGTGTTGTTGTACAACTCAGAGCCACATTTCTTACTTTCTGCTAAAACGGGGATAAAGAATCACAAGTCAGTATTTTGAGGTGATACTGCTGTTTGTGTGAATGATACTTACAAAATCTCATTCACAGAGATGCTTTCCATTAAAGACTAAGGGTCAGGTTTCTTTGAGAATCAAAAAACAAGTCAGATGCAATGCAACATAGTAGCATGACTTCAGTTGCTAAAATCTCATCCTTTTCAGTCAAAGAAATGAGAGTCCATGAGGAACTGTGCCTTTTGAATTGTGCCACAGCCTTCCACCCAAAGGTGCCTTCTGAAGTCAGCAGAGAAAACCAGTGAATAGGGAAATGGCCACATGGCTGTAGAGTCCTCATCTCCACTGCAGTGTCTCTGACAAGAAATCTAAAGCAACAGGGTCCAGCAAGTGGAATTTGACAGGAAGGATGAGAAGGAATCTTGTCACAGAGTGATTTCAGATAGTCTTCCTGCCAGAGCAACATTGGAAAAGTAATTATTGAGAAAGAGTCAGGTCTTGGCAGATAGAACCTTAACAGGAAAGTCATGCATGGACTCCTAGGCACCATTATGAACACCAACTCCACATGGCACCAGGAGGGGGAAGTATAAATGACATTCCCTAATTCCTTATTGCTATATTTAAAAATGATGATCAGAGGGAGCAGAGGGCACGGAAAGCACCAAGGTAAACCAGTAAGTTATTCAGAGGAGGAGAAATGGGGGAAACACATTTAAGAACAAACTTATTCAAAAGCTATTAAAACAGCCAAGCACCGTTAAATTGTGTAGAGGAGGAAATATGCCCTGGAGGGAGTGCAAACCAGAAAAGATTGACTTCTTCAAATTCACAGCTCTGGAGGAGCAATCAAACACTCCAACTCCAGTTCTCCCCCTCAGAGACAAGACAACCTGGGGCCATACGACCTCAACCTCTGATATGCACAAAGAAAATGTAATGAGAGATTTGCTATAGGAACTGATGTCTTGAAGTGACAAATTGCAAGCTTTGCTGACCTCTTGTGAAAGGGAAGTTCCAAACTTGCATCAGCAAAATTCAGCAACTGAGACAGGTACACATAAGGAAAGAAAAACTCTAAGCAGAAACATACACAGTGGTAACAGCAGCTTAATTGCACGTTTTTGCTAGCCGAAAGTGAAATGGCAGAGGAGGAAGGCAAAATATTACATAAAAGCTGTGAGACACAATGGAGGTGAAGTCCTTGATTGGCTGAGTGATCGATTCGTTTGCCCCAAATGCAACACTGCTTGAGAAGAGATGCTCTGTTGATCTGGGCATGATCCTAGCCAGGGTGTACTCAAGTGTTCACAGTCACAAGAAATTAAGTGAAACTCTTCCAACCTTGCACAGTTTCCAGAAAGGCCTGGTTTGGATTTTGACTGCAGAGGAAGGTGTGGGCACAGCACAAAGCACAGAGCTTATCTTCAAGAGCCTGTATCTTTGTAATTGCCAGAATGTTAACTGTAGGAGATTGCAGTACTGCAAACAAGTTAGTTAATATTTCCAAGTGCCAAAGATTTTACCCCAGATTTCCAATGCCATATCTCATGTAGTTAATAGGTTTCATGCTGATTATTAAACTGAACAATAGAGAATGTCCTGCTGTTGGCAAAAAAACATTATCATTAATAAGATTACATATTTGCCTCTATAAAAGGAAGAAATGGCTCTGGGCAATTGATCTGTGCCTTCAGAAGACTAATAATGTGAAAAGTGAAGTGATGTGCCCCATCAGCCTCTGTTCTAGCGCCTCTTCCAGGAACAAATGAAGATTCCTATCTATTAAAAATATGTAAATATGGAGTAAATGCTAACTTTTGGATGTTCTCCTGCTCGATCAGAGCATGGGCTTTGAATCACTGTACCTTGCAGCCATCAGCTTTGCTGTCTTCAGAACAGAAGGTGACGAAGTCTAAAGCAATGATTTGGGGTGTTCTGTCTGAGGTGGAGTTTTTCTAAGCAAGCTGAGTACACCTGTGCCAGGAAACAAACCCTGTACCCCTCTGCAATGTCAGGCTGGGTATCTGAAGGCAGAGACCCCTAAAGTCACAAACATTGCTTAAAGAGTGAAAGCATCATCCCAACACTCACATTCTCTCTCTCTCTCTCATTCTCTCTCTCTCAAAAAAAAAAAAAAAAAAGCCGGCACTGGCAAATTGCGAATAAATCACTCCTCACAGAAAGTCTTAAATGACAGGATTTGGCTCCAGTGCCTACAATTCTTCACTGAAATGTTACATCATGTCACTTTTTATTGCTCTGTGTGCATGCCAATGTGTACAAGATTAGTGCTGCTGCTGCAGATGAGGAGGTAAACTACTGTTCTTGCTAGCATTGCATCCTTTAAAAAAAATTATGATATTACGAAATCTAATTAAGAGCAAGAATATTGCTTTTTTTTTTTTTTGGTAGGAAAAGGAGAAGCAGAATCAAAAAATCATGTGCCAAAGGAGAAAACACCTCAAAAAACAACTTTGATTTTCAGTGTCATCATAATGATAAAGCTTCAAGCAAGGAAAACATATCAGCAGCAGAATGATTTAAAAGATCTCACACTAAAACCCAGAAACAAACACCAAGAGGAAAGACTTAAGGGCTTCAAGCCTGCCCCCAAACTGAGACCAACAGGGTTAACAATCAATACTCTTTAGTTGTGTTAAAGCTTCACCTTGTAGCTAAAAGAAATCCAACGGTGGCTCCTATCCTTGTAAGTGGAATTTTGACAGCAGAGCAGATATATCTTCATCAGCACTTTGCGTCTGCCTGCCCCCTCACTTCAGTTCTTATTGTCATTTTGCAATATATTAATGATCCAAATCATCGAGTGACTCCAGTTAGGCTGCAAGAGATTCTCTCAAGTAGGCAGCACTCCTTATAATGATAGATTGCAGGAATAATGGCCTCTTCACTGAAAGCAAAACATCAGAAAACTGGCTCAAAAATGGCAAGAGAGAAAGGACTGAAGACAGCAAGTGCTTTACAAGCAACTGCAGAATCAGCTACTTCAGGGTAACATCATAGGACGTTCACTTCTGCATGGCTATCTGTATGTTAAAGATCCTCATGTGAGCATAAAGTATCAGACACCCAGGGAAGCAGAGTGTAGGAAGAGATTATCAAACAAGAGACAGACACAGAATCTTCAAAGTGAATTCAGTGTTGTTCCTCACACCACAGAAATAAAATGGTGTGTTTGTTCCATGTCAAGTCTGAAGCACAAACACATGAGGTTGATAACTGCAGGCATTCTGGAAGTCAGAGAAAATTGTAGAGGCACTGAAGGCATTTCTGGACCACTTGAGCTTCTACTCCACAGAAGTGAGGTTGTCAGTGGAAAAATGTTCTTCTAGCTGGATGGGTAACGGCCACCAAGCTCTGAGTTAAATGTAAACAGCTTCATGCACAGGTCAATTAAAACAAACATCGCTGTGCTACCCTGCAATCCTATTCTACCTCCATTTTGCATCCTAGATCTTATCCCTTTGAACTTCCCTCAAAAGCTCTCTAATTAGCTTTGTGTTACACCAATTAAGGAAACACAACATTGTGGCCATTATTATCTTGCCAGGTGCTCTACCAACTTCCTGATGGTAAACTAGACTGATGAAAACCACAAATACATAATCAATCAGTAAAGTTTAATGCTTCCATTTGTTAGGCTATCTGAATAAGAAAAATGCCATTAATGGGGATAAGTCCTTCAACTTTCCCCATTAATCGCTGCTCTTAATTTACAGGTGCCTTTTTAATATCTCCTGTGTTCGTCTAGAACGTAATGAATACGTGTAATAATACCAGCAATTCAGAATTTAATCCTGATTCTAGTCTTGTCTTAAATTAGACCTTGGTCATTACAGGACAGTGAATGATAGTTAATCAATGTATCTAATTTGGCCCCATTATTTAGTTGAAACAGTTTCTCTCATAGTGGCTATAAATCTTACCTCCTATCTATCCCCCCCAAGTCTGGCCATCAGAAGCAATACTGAAATGCGGAGAAAAAAACATATCAGACAGGATGATCCTTTTAGGTGCAGGTTAAACTGGAATTAACATCTCTGTGTTTGTGCACTCAGATCTTTCAGAACAAAATGCACCTGCACGTGTGTAACTCATGTGTAGCCAAACACCTGAGGAGAGATTTACTGTTGGGTTTTTTTGTGGTCTCTGTTAACTCTTAGCACTATCAGTCAAGATTTTGCAGCACTTACCACAGCATTTGCCCTAAGCATCAGGAAATCACATTTCTTGGTGCCAAGGGTTTAAAAAAATTCTAATTCAGCTATTAAACTGGAGGCAGCATGTGCCAGCCCCACAGCGCATTCACCCATTAATTCTGTCCCCTGGAAAAAAAGACTACTTCTTGCACCAGCCTGATAAAACTAGGAAACACAACGATTATGGCTGTGGCAGCGATTCTTGACCCAACCAACAGTGACAGTCATCAAACCGTGGTACCTAGAGCGCTGCAAGCTGTGTGAGCTAACCCAAGACATCATTAATTCCAAAACCCAGAGCTTTCATCCAGAGATTGAAGTTCAGAGAAGCTTAAAGCCAAATCCCTTTGTTGGGGTGGAATTCTGTTTGCTGCTCATATTCACCTCACCCACAGCCTTTGGAACTCACTCCTGTAGCTGGACAGGTCAAATGCAAGAATCAAGGTGCCAGTGTCTTTCACTGAATTGCTCAAAATTGTACCTCAGATTCAATGCATGGGTAGAATGATGGATAGAAAACAACTCATTTAGAGAGTAGCTGGTTTAGTTTTACTTTTTTATCATTTTTGACACAACATGATGGTGGGAACAAAGTAGCTGTGACTGCCACAGACAGGGTGAGTAGTGTAGCCGGGATCTGAAACCCCACACATGTTCAGCACAGGAAAAATACAACGAACAGCCCAACATGGCATTAAAGGAGCCTTTGCTGCCTAATCCTGTCATGCCTTTGGGAAGACTTTAACTGATCAGAGTGGTCCTGGGATCTGGAATTCTTGGGAAATTACTGTATGGTATAACATCAAGGAGCTATCCCATGGGATTATCGTAAATTACCTTACAGACTAGCAAAATGAAGGAGTTGTACTCTGAAAGACCTGATGTACCTTATGCAGCTGTGTGCACAGTCTGCTGTTGCTCTTAGCTGGGAAGAGACAGTTTACAGCATTGTCATCAAGCTGCAAATGACACCTAAGCAGGACTTCTCTCTAAGCCTGGGAGGTACAGACCGACCACTGCCTACACCAAGAGTGGGAAGAGGCGGAGGAGTACCAACCCAAAGCCAGTAGCTTTCTTCTCTGCTGCTGTATCGTTATCACTCTGGGTACCAAGTCCTTCCCCCCCACATAAAAAACCCAAGCATTCAGAAAATGGGGACTCTCTATAGTACCCTCCCAGAAGACTATTTTGGAAGCAAAATGTGTTGCTTTTGTAATGTGCTCCCCTAAACATTCTCTTTTGTGCTTCTTTGCTCTGCAGTAAAACTCCCCAGACACACAAACACTGTTTTGTTGAGGTGAGTAGCTACATGGTATCTCAGAAAGGATTTAGATTGGAATTCCATGGAAGCGCCACGCTTTTCTCCCAGTTGGTGTTTCTCAAGGTGCTGATAGACATCTTAACAGTCAAGGGCTGAGTCTCGCATAGCAGAAGACCACAGAATGATAATTTCACACCCTTATCTTCCTTTCAAGAAAAAGTAACTGGATCTTCAGCAGAGCTCAGTAGATTTAGTTTGACACACTCTCCTGAAACACTGCTAATAGCTAAGAGTTACACAACATTAAAGTCCCAGGGTGACCACCCAGGGCCTATTTGGTACCCCACCAATTTCATATTTGACTCATAATTTCAACAATTATATCTTGAAATCTCAAATATCTGGCTGTTTGGGCTGGGAACAGAAAAAAGGATTTAGTAAAGAAACGTCCTAGAGTCATCAAATACTTTTAAAAATGGCAACCAGTACTCATCTCCAAAATTTTTGGGGTGTAGCTTTCCAGTAGCAAGTGTCTTAATCATGGATAGTCGTGACATGCTACTCACGTTCATGTTGATTTTTCAAACTGGAAGAACTCGTGTTGCCTTAGCGATACAATTTCATGCTGTGTTATCACAACATTCTTATGTATTTGTTCACAGCAGCAGACCTAAAAAAATTTTTGCTTGCTTGCTCTCCCTTTAAGAAATGTCACTAGTTAATAAATAAAACTTAGCCTTGTTCCAGAGGTCCATCCCCCAATAGATACTGTTCCCTTTCTGACTCCAAGAGCAGCTGCAATGAAAACAATGCCCTCTCGTTCCTCCCAGCACTTAAAAAGGTTTATAGATCTCCAGCCTCCTACAACTCAGCAGAAAACTGCTTGCACTTGACAGTCTTCAGAAATCAGCATTGTTTCCATCCTCACTAAAACTGTCAGCCTCACAAGGTCAGGAAATGAGGAGAGAGGATGTCACCTGAATCATTACTACCTCTACTTAGACCTCTCGCCACACTCCTGCTGTCCAGAGAATGCTGGTATACCCAGGAGTAAAAGTCTTTGAAGGCTTTTAAAACTGTCATAAAATAGTTTCTGGAAGCTGTTTGGAGAACTACAAAGAACTCAAACCCTTCAAAAACCCATAAACTCATGAATACTTTCTTACCCTAGTTGTCAAACCACAATAGTGTTTTGCAGGGGACTCATGAATACGAGCACTTCTGCAGTAGCCTTTATAGGTGTTTTTATTTCTTAGCTATGATTCTACAAGGGCAGCAATAATGAATCCTCTCACACTATCTAGACTCTGTCTACGAGTCATGCCAATTAAAAATCACCATGTAAGTCTGGGAGACTGCTCAGAACCCATTTTCCCTCTGACTGCTGCAGTATATGCTCCTAAAAACAATGCCCATAAGATAGAAGAAAATTAATTCCATTATATGCCTTTGAGACAGAAAGACTGCTTCTGTCCTGTTCTCAAAATCATAAAAGCTGTGTGTGATGGCATACAAACAAAGTACTTTAGGTGGACTTTCTCTTGAGCTTGTAGCTACTTGAGAAGGCCAGTAGGAATGGCTCCAAGATAATGAGGTGGTTGTAGTTAAACAGATACTTGCACACTGTATGCCATTGTACACCAGAAACGATAAACAATGTAGTTGTAGGTCATATCTATAGCATCAGACATGCACATAGATCCCAGCAGCAGCACCACCAGCGTTATTCACCTTAAGTTGTAAGCTTACTCTTGCTATCACTAAGTCCTCATGTCCACAGGTGACATTTCCACCACAGGTTGTTGCTGTTCATTTGCTTCACCTACACCTTATGGTGACTGTGGTAGCAGTGAGTGTAAATCAAAGCTGTGGGCTGGTCCAGCTGGTGTAAACCAGAGTGTCTCCACTAACCTTGGCACAGCCTGAATGCTCTTTTGCAGACAGAGGTGAGCTCCTCAGGCCTGAGCTGCCAGTGAGTGGCTGTAAGCCAGCTCTGGACAGGGAGCTATTTGGCTGTGCTGATATGGTGCCAAGCCTGAGCTTACACAGTCAAGCTTCTTCTCAGTAAGGCCTGTTGGTTACATTCAGCGTCACACTAAGCACAGGAAGATGCAGAACTTGTACCAAACATCTGGTCTGACCTGGCATCCCTCAAACCTAGAGGTCTTCCCTATTAACTTGTCTTTTGCCAAATCAAATTCAAATATTCCCTTCATTAAAGTCAGTGGGAGTTTTGGAACCAATTTCAGAAGAGATAGGTTTAAAAAAACCCCATATTTTCTTTGTCAGTTCTTCTCTCTCTAAGCTTCACAATACAGCATTCAGCCCTTTGTTAATGATAACGTTAAAAAAAAATCAATGGCTCAATTAACAATCAGGAATGGAGCTTCCAGGCAACAAGCACCACGATCAATAACTTATGTTCAGTGAAATTAAAGGTACTTGTTAAGTCAAGTGTTAAACGCTGCCCACACTTAATATGGGAATATCAGTCACGAACACTGCAGTTTAACCTGAGAAAAGCAGTGAGTACAAAGTTCCCATACTATGTTCCACACCAGTGAGTAACTAATGAAGCATAAATATTCACACAAATTCATTTATGTAATAAATTGTTCAAGCCCCCAACACCCAGCAGTAACCCTGAGTGAAAACAAGCTCTCACTTGTGTTATGAGCTGCACTTCTAAGACATGAGTCCAAAATTTAGTTGGCCAAACCAAAGCCATGGCTAGCATAGAGATGGTCCTGCAGACCACTGGGGTCTATCAGTGCATAACGGCCTCACTGCTATGAATAACAACACTTCCCTCCAGACAAAAAGGACATGCTTTGATTTTCTCCAACAAATCTCCCCAAGGTCACCAAAACATCCTCAAGTGTAATACAATGCATTTATCTCATAGGACAGATGACAGGGAAGGTTCACACAGCTCAGGTTAAGTGACACAAAACCATCAAAGTCCTTTGGAAGGGTTATGAACATATGCCACAATACTGAAATCAAGAAACCCAGACAGACATAATCTGACTTGTCCTGCCTCTATATTCCTACCACATTTTGTAAGGTAGTGGTTAAAGGGAAGATTTTTCGAAGGCAGAAAGGACAGTGAGATGCTCAACTCTCAGTGGAAGCCCAGGTAAATCAGATGTCTCATTCTCATGTACGCAATCTAACATCTCCCGCTTAACTTTCATATGTCTGCTCTCAGTAGAGCTTTTCTTGGAGAAGAGAACATTTAGAGCAATGTCAAAACTGACTCCTACATCAAGCTTGTGACAAAATTAATCTCATGGTCAATAGCCTTGTTTTTAGAGCTCCACTGATAACAGAGATGATTTAGCCGAGTAGCCCTGCTCTGGGAATAGCCAATTTGAAGGCTGCTCTTCTGATCATACCAAATGGCTTCTACTTGAAGTAGAGAATATTCACAGGATAATTTATGCTTGTTCCAAACTTTTAAAAATAAATAAGAGAAATCTTTGCACGCCTCATTTTGCATCCCAAGGACTCTCTCTCACTGCAATCTGGTGTGTGCATAGATCGTTCCCTTTCCCAAGTAGCACCCAAGTGAGGTGCTGTGACAGCTTAAATAACTAAGAATAAAGGGTGGGGTGTGTGTGGGGGTGATGGGACAGCATTGTGATTCTTTTCATTTAAAGAGCTGCCCCTTTCCTCTGTGTGTTATGATCCTATCCTGGGCACCATTGACTATATTTTGATGGGTACCTAATCAACGAAAATCAATCATCTGAAATTGCAGTGACAGTATTTCATCTCCATCAAAAAATCATCTTCCCAGAGAGCTCCATTAATCTCATTGTCACTGTTTAACTCCAAAAGAAACTTCTGTTGTAAAAGGCATCAGACTTTTGTTTTACATGTAATTAAAGCTGTGCAGTCTTTGCTTTAAGGAAGCAACTAAGGCTCCAGTAAGTGTTCGGCATTCCAGAGCAATCTTCCCTTGCGGAATTAACCAATGTATCTTGGCTGCACAGAGGAGAATGAGCAACTAAAACATCCAAGTGAGAATAAACCCATTCGCTAACAAAAGAACTTACCCTTTCATCTCGCCTACAAGGGAGCAATTTCTCAGCCCTCATGACCAACCTGCTTGTCCTGAGAGCAAGCAGGGAGGCTGAGAGACAATACTCACAGCAGAGGGAGGCCACAGGAGTGGAATATATTTTCTTGTGAGCAGAAGGAAATTATTAAAGTAGAGAGCAAAGACTTGTGATTCTGAGAGCACAGCTCGTTTATGGAATCACAGACTGGTTTAGGTTAGAAGGGACCTTGTAGATCCAACCCCATGCCATGGTCAGGGACATCTCTTATTGGGGAGATGGACCCTCCTATCTTCTTCCCCAGTAGGTCCTTAGAGCCAAGCCCCAACGTCACATAAAATTCTGCCTCCGTCCTATTGCAGAAACACTTTTATCCCTAATTCTATCCTACTGACCTGGCCATTTTCCTCCAAAACCCATCAACTCTAATCCTCTCCCTTCACCTTCCTCAGCAGAACAAGGGACACTGCAGACGACATTTTACCATGTGGGTGTTGTGGGCTAAATTCTATAAAGAGGGTGAAAAAGCCAAGGATGGGAACTAAGAAATACATTTATGTTGACAGGTTTAGGGCTGGTGCCTGTCCTGGAACAAAGTCTGAGCTGTTCTTAGTGAGAACACCTGGCATGCTCAAATAGTGAAGGAGTTTGGAAAGCAGGTAGGAAAAGACCCAGAAACCCACTAGGGCTGAAAGAAGGACTTGAAGAGCACGAGGAATCCCACCAAGAGCAGGGAACAAAACCTCAGCTCATGGTTACTGCAATCCAGCCCAGTGGCAGCTGCTCTCCCTTTTAATTGTCTCCAAGTTGTCCTGAATGTCACAGGAAATTACCCAGACGAAGTACCCTCCTACAGAACCCAGGAACCCTTCAGTAACCTCACTGAGAGAGGTATTTGCTGCTTTTCCACCCCAAATTAATACACGTGGAAATGCTGCCTGCTATGAAGGGTTACTGGGGTGTGGGCTATCACCCACAGGACCAGTTCTGACTGCTGCAGCTCTGGAGAGACAACATGTCTCACAGGAGGAAAAACAGCATTGTGACACAAAGCCACCAGCGGGTTCAGCTGCTGTTTGCATTTGGAGCAACGGTGATGCTTCCCCTCACGCCTCTTCTGCTAACAGTAACGGGACTGCAGCTGCAGTTATTACCTGTCCTCCCTGTTCCCAGAAGCAATGTGACAGTGCGTAAAGCAGCATGACTCTCCACACTAAATATTTAAACAAAACTAAAGCATCGAACAAAAATACCATAAAAGAACTGAAGCCCAAGTTCACAGAAATGGAATCTTACAGTATCTTCTTAACCCCTTCAAAGCACTTTTGAACCAAGAAGGGGATGTTAGACATTAATAGATCTGATGGAGACTCATAAAGGAAAAAAGAAGAAAACAGGTTTCAAGGAGCACTGCTATTTTTGGATCCAGAGAACAGCATCCAGCTTTAGTCTTGTTAATTTGGTCAAAGCCCAACTAGACGACTGGAGACAAAAATAAATTCAACAATGTTCCAGATTCAGGGCTATAGAGGTCAGATCTCATTCACTGCAACAGTCCTTTCTGAGCTTAGAACCTTATAAACACCTAGGAGCAAAGAATAAACTGACTGTGCTAATCTTCTACCAGCAAGATGGACTAGGCCAGGCACAGCTTCTGTACATCACAGAATCACAGAGTGGTTTAGGTTGGAAGGGACCTCAGACATCCACAAGGATGGATGGTTCCATAAGGAGGGACACCTCTCACCAGACCAGGTTGCCCAGAGCCCCATCCAGCCTGGCCTACACACTTCCAGAGAGGAAGCAGCCACAACCTCTCTGGGCAGCCTGTTCCAGTGCCTCAGCACCCTCACAGAGAGGGATTTCTTCTTAGAATCTGAGCTTCCAAGCTGCAGCACAGACCATACCTTTGTCAGCATGGGTTATACTCAGCATACGCTTGTGTAGATGATACCTGCACCAGCACTGTTCGTGTTTTTTCATGTCTGACAGACTTTCATAGAGCAAATCTCTCCCTTTGAGAGAGAGGTCATTTCATACTCAAGCCATTTCAAGCTGCTTGTAACTCTGCTTTTGAACTATTTCTCACAACTGTTACTGTCTAAGTTATGAGTTCTTGGGAAACTGCAGTTCTCTTCCCGCCTGTGTGACCCAAGAGAGCAGAACTGTTATGCAGAACCTGAAACTCGGGCAGCACCAAACCTTTCAGTGATCTTTTGCACTGCCTGCGCTTCAATCAGCAAACAGTACACGCGATCTCTGTTTTCAGAATCACAGCTGCTTTTTGGGCTTGTCAACACAAGATGGCACATACTTTACACTCATCTGACAAGAGTGATGGATATGGGAAAGCATAAGAGTTTCTGGTATTGCTGTTGTTTTCCTGCTGCCCTCTTACCAAACAGCCTTACTGGGGCTGTGCTCTCCTAGAAACCAGAAAAGTACATTAACAAAATGGATTTAAGGTCCAGGGAAGACCCAGACTCAGATGGGTCCCTTTCTGGCAGGGCCTTTCTCCAACCCTTTGCAGGACAGTCCCAGCACCCTCCTACACGTACCCTGGGAGAGAGCAAACACCGTTCCTGGTAAATCCCTAATGTCACAGAAACAAATCAGGATGTCAGCGCAGGAAATTGGGACCCAAGTGCAGGAGCCATAAATCTGTCCCAGGCTGATTGAATGAGTTGTGCCCTGAAGGATTGCAGAGTGCTGAATGGCTTTTCCTTGTCAGCCAGCCAAGGCAGCCTGAGGAGGGGACAGAGTTATGGAGAGAGGGTAGAGGTGAGCCCTGTTAAGGGGCCAGTGGAGAAAGGAGATGAAAACTCTGAGTCTGAACCAGACTAGTGAGGAAACAAATCAAGCTGTTGGACAGGCCGGTATATTATTCAATTTGATATACTCCAGTCTGTTGTTTTTTTTTTAAACACTTAGGGATGCAAATGCTCTATGGAAAGGCATGAAAAAGGAAAGGAGAATGATTTCCCTCACTGGCAGACTTTAGCAGAACTGGCTGAACAGAGAAGTCTCCAGAAAGATGATGTGGCAGTGCAGCTGTGAGTTAAAACAGCAGCTTCATTTTTTACCCTGAAGAGCTATTGTTTATTTTAAGCTACTGTTTGGTAACGGATGGTTCACAGAATGACAAAACTGCTTAATAACGAAGAGCTTCTAGGATATCTCCTGAAATATTTAGCGAGGACTGCATGTAGAGCGCGGGTATCTGTTCTGGCGTGGGTAGTCAGAGCTGATAATTTATTTATTTAGAGAGAGGAGTGGGAAAAGCAATTTGGATCTGTAGGAGAAAATGAGTCTTAGGCTTGAAAACTCTTGAATCACTTTTGAAAATGAGCCTTAAGTATCTGTGTCACATAAAGCAAAAGTCAGACACACTCGTGCAGCCCTGGCGCTTCTCAAGCTGCTGCCAGCTGCCTGCACGAACATTTCCAGTGGCTCTCAGAGCAAAGCCAGGCATCTTGCTTTAAACCTTTTTCTTAAGTGGCTCAACCTAATCCAGTCTGACAATCTGCTATGGAGGCAGAGCTAATGGGGATTGTAGCAAACAGCAGGGGGTTGTAACATCTTAAGACACACATGTCTGTCCCCAAACTGAGGGATGGGATTTTCATGCAATATTACTAGGTTGGAAAATGGCTCCTACATTCTCTTGCTTTGTGTGGGCTATGAATTTTGGGGTTCATAAGCTGTGCTTTAGGTATCCTGTTTGAGTGATGCAGTTGGAGTCTTTTTTCCCCACAAAATTATGGAAGAAGAATGCAGGAGATGTTATTTTCACAAGTGTAAGGAAGATACTGCTTTCTCTGAAATCTTGTACAAGAGTACTCTGTTCTCTGGAGCATATGCACCATCTTCACATGTTTCCACAGCAGGGTAAAATATATGCACTGTCAACTCGGGATGCAGTTGAGAGAGAAAGATCCTTGAATAACTTCTCTCCAGGTACAGGAGAGGATCCATCATTTCCCAGTGCAGATTGGTGCTGCAGGAGCAGTACCTGACTGCTGGCACCTTATGTCCTGTGACGGCTCAGCTGCACAAGGCAGGCACAGCATCAGATACAATGTTCAGCATGAGGAAAGAAGAGGATGTGGGGATGTGGGAATGGGGGGTGGTCAGGAGCATTAAGTAGACTGGAGCAAGTTCCTACTGTTTAAAATACTCCCAAAGGGAAATAGCTTAGGAAGTACCGAAACCTCGAGCTTGTGCTCATCACATGTAACAGAAATTTTGCCGTTGACTTAACTAAGGAAAAGGAAGTAGATTATGGTAAGAAAAAAAATAATATAATTTGGCCAGGTATTCAAACTGCTGAGTAATAACTTGCACATATTTAACGGAGAACGGAACCGACTGGGCAAACACCTCAGAAAGAATAGAAAACTTAGATTTGATTTATTGATTCCTGACAGTGACACTGTGCGTGGGAGCAACTGAATCTTCCCCAGTTCCCATGAACTGCATGAAAGTTTTCCTACCAGCTCCTATCTACACTCTGACTGCATGGCTCCCTTTCTAGCCATATCTGCTGTGGTGAATGAATTGGAACCGGGTACATATCGGTCTCCCAAAGGCTGAATGTCTTGATTTGCAAGGAGTCAGGTGTTCCTGAAGTTAATTGGAGATCCGATAGTCAGTCAGTTAGCCAGGTGATGTGAAGGGCATCTCAGAACCCTCAAACATAAACACAGCAGTGTCTGAAGGATCTGAAGCTGGTGCTCCTCAGGATTTGTAGTCTCCCAGACTACTTACCTGAGAAATAAGTTTCTTGGGCTTCCTGGGTAATGCTGTAGAATAAAAAAAGTTGAGGAATCTTGTCCTCTATAAGTGCCCAGACTGACCAAGCTGCTATCTGTATAACACATTAATGCCAAGTTCAGGTTGCTTATTCTTGGAGATGATCTGAATAAACAACAATATTCAACAATTATGACACTTCACAGACGATCTCTAGCCACAATACCCTTGTTAGCCTCTGCTTATCAACACCAGCTCTTTCCTCCAGCCTGAACACACCCATCGCTGAGTTTCAGCTGAAGCCACCTGCCACAGATTGGCTCCTACTGCCTGTCTTAGTAGTGGCATGATAAAGCCTTGCTATCAGCATCTCCTGCAGGACCAGTTTAGCTGGACAAATCTCTTCCCTAGGTTAAAAAAAAGAATAAATTTAGTTTTGGATCAGGGCATTAACAGGATCTGTTTACTCATGACAAGCTAACTGCGGGGCGTGAACAGCTACATTTCTGCAATCAACTCAGTGCTGCATTTTCTCCTTTTATGTTAGCGCACCTCATCACCTGCACACAGGTGACTATTGGAATGACCACTTAGGAAACAAAAGACCATGTTTTAAAAGGACAATGTGCAGAAGCATCTTGATACACAGGAACTGTGTACCAACATCTTTTAAAGTACCTGAGAGACGACCTGTGAAGGTAGTCTGGGATCAAAAGTGCAATGATGATTGCACCCAAAAGTTCAATGATGATTGCAATGATTTACCCTACTTTGGATGCTTTTCTGGTTTTATCCTCTTCTCCCTCTCCTCCTCCAACCTGAGATGTGGAAAGTTGTTACAGATATGCACTTCTAGTTATTCTATTATAAAAAAGACACAGAATCCTATGAATTGTTGTTTACTCTCATACATTTTTAACGTGACATATATTCAATTTTCTTGTTTTGAACAACGGAACAGAAGAAAAGATCTGAAAGGAGGAGTGGGCATGCAAGGGAAGAGGAGAGCAGACAGAAACATCCCCCAAGGCCAAAGGACTATTCTGCTGAGCAAAGAGAAATTGTCTTTGAAAAGCAGGTCTTGCACCAAGGTATTTTTATGTCATTTTGGCAGTGTAAAGGGTTCTTAATGCAAAGAACTAGGACCCCTGAGATTAAATCCTACAAAAAGGGTGCTGGTAATTGACATAACAGTGCCTGGAAATCTCCAGCTCTGCAACCAGCACAGGAACTGTATTAAAATTAGATCTGAATGTATCGAGCTACAGCTTTGCTTTTTACCCTGGTGACGTTACAGCAAAGGGGCAAAAACACATGACAAGCTCTGGGATATCAAAGTTAAAAAAAAGGTTCTGTGTTTTTCCATGTCCAAGTTTAAATCCCAGCACAACATTCTGATTTGTGGCTGCAACATCCTGCCTGCAGAGGTTTCTGTACTTTCAGCAGCACCACTCAAACTAACTCCTAAGAGACTGTGTATGGACTCTACTGAATGGTGGACAAAGAGCAGGAGATACACCAGAAGAATTATTATTATTATTATTCAGAATTATGTCCTTTAAATTGAACTATAAAAATATCCAAGAACAATCAGGGTTAAAAAACAACCTTTAGTTGTTTTTAGTAAACTGCGTTTCCTCAGTTTTAGTCTAGCTTATTCTTTTTCTAAGTCCAAAGTTCTACAGGGTCTTTTTTTCTCTCCTATAATTCACTGGTAGCTCAGAGTAAATCTTTTACCTTCAATTAGTTGCAGGATTGAACACACTGATACAGCAGTTTGTTTTGCATACATTAAAAAAAATACATTCCCCCCCCCAACCAAGTTGGATTAAAGGATTCTATGAGTTTTAGAAGCCTTATTCACAGCAGGGAGCCAGCAAATGCAAAGTGCTTTTCTGCCTCAACTAACCTCAATTAATTACTGCTCCATTCTGATATAAATATATGATGAAGACAGGAACTGGAAGGTTAAGGTACCCAACCTGCATCCAGCCATGAATCTGAATGTAATAAAAACCTGCTTTGGTGTGGAAGTTACAACTGAAACCAACAAAACTGCAAATGTTACTTTGATCTTGTTCTGTCATGATCTAAATATTAAAACACAGGCTCTGATTCCTGTTAGTTAAGTTGATTCATGCCAACAGGAGCACTATTTGTTTTAAATCAAGACCTGAAGTACCTCTCATGGTCCTTTTCTGAATCATGGAACTGTTTAGGTTGGAAAAGACCTTTAAGATCATGGAGTTCAACCATTAACCCTATTGTCCCAACCCACTGCTAAATCCTGCCCCCAAGCTTCAGACCCCCATGACTCTCAAACACATCCAAGGGTGGTGATTCAACCCCCTCCCTGGATGGCCTGTTCCGAGGCCTGAGGACTCTATTGTGTCTTGATTGTGACATAAAATTGGAACAAAGCACTGATTTTTATTATACTACAGCTTTGAGAGAGATAGCAAGTCCCTCCAAACATCAAATGTCAATCTGTCGCTGCACAGAGAGATGTCTGAGCTAAGCAGTCCTGCAAAGTGCAGAACAAATGACTGCAGGTTGGTGTTTATGAAAACTTAGCTTGCACTGGTCAGTTGGTAATTTTTTTTCCTGCCTGTCAATAGAGCTCCTGTAAGATGAAAGGGCAGGCTTGGAATCAACTTTTCTCACTGATCACCAAGCTACATCCCTTAACTGGAGTCAGTGCGTGCTCTGCTCTCAACATAATCACAATGCAACATGTTTCCTCAAAAAAACAGGCCCTGATCTTCAACTGGGACCATGAAGTTGATGGTTAGTTCAGTTTGGTCTTAGTTCAAAGCACCTACAATGTTCCTATGGGCCTCATGCCTAGACCATCTAGTCTCATCAGCCTCTTCCAAAGATCAGACTAAAACTAGTGGTTGATAATTTACCTCATCCTCTGCCCAAGCCCCATCTCAGCTGTAGACTCACCAAGCATCAGGGACATCCACATCAGATGATGGAAATGTGTGAGAGAGTGTGTGTGTGGTGGGNATCTCTGTGCCTGTTTCCCAAGGACTACTTTAAGTTCGAAAGCAGAGCTTTTGGATTTTAAAATAACCTTTTTCATTAACTTTTTTTCCAAACATGAAGGGAATGTTTCAATTCCTTCACCTTTCTCTTCATAAAACATCTCCAGGTTATTTCTTCTATATAAGAGCTACATCAAAACTTTCCCTGAACCTCTCTCCAGAGTGCTGTGCTCAGAAAAGCAACTTATCAGATCAAAAAGCACTTCTGTTTATTAGTTCAATCTCCTTCATTAGATTCCCTCCATCATGTGTTTTCCCACACAAACTGCGATAAAAAAACCCAGCCTGCTAAAATCCACCAACAGCTGTGGCTGTGATAGACTTTTCCTTAATCCGATTAGCTGCTGCCTCCCTGTTCGCACCAGTTTCTGTAAGCAGTTACCATATTACACTACAATCTGCTGACTTCATCTGCACTGGCATCAGGCAGCATTCAAAGAAAGTCTGGTCTCATAATACCAGTCTTTGAGAACCAGGAATCTCCTCTCCAAACATACGCACAAGCTGCTCTCTCTCAAATTATAAAAACCTGTACGATTCAGGAATTCAGCTTGGAATGAGTAGGGCATTCCCACAAACTGCCACCTTAGGCGAGTGTTACCCAAACTATTCTCTGCTCGAGCTTGCCTTCTCTCAGCTATTGCATTGTCATGCTTAAATTTACCGAGATGCTAAAAGAAAACTCATCTCTGCTCAGTCTACTGGCTCATGAAAAGTGACTCTTCAGGCTGGAGAAAAAAAAGGCAGCTTAGGGTTGAACACAAAGAGCTTATTCTCATCTGCTCAGACTCTCGCCTGTGAGAACCTACAGTTGTTGCCACCCAGCAGAGAAAAGGGAAGCACCATGTGCCCCTTCCCTGCAGGCGTGAGCCAGCTAGAAAGTTTTAATTTGCTCACACCCAATTACAGCTAGGACCTGGGGGAAGAGGTCTTGAGGTGACCTGGCCTCTGGGTAGACTAGGTGTCATGCTGGGAGGTCTACATCTAGATAAAAATCATAGATCTAAGGTGTCTTTTGGTAGAGATTCTGCTCTTGTATCCATATTGATTTTTCCTTCTGGTCTTTGGCTAAAAGTCACAAAGGTCACCCTTAAAAACCAACACAACTGAATTTTCTTTCACTTCTTACCAAAACTGCAAACAATGTCTTTTTTTTTATTACTCAAAAAAGGGAATGAAAATGGCAGAACACCGAGGCTCAGAGGAATTTTGAGAAGAGATATGGAAATCAGAGATCATAACACAGTATTATAAAGGGTGAAAGTTGCCAATTTAATGGTTAGAAAACGAGCAGCAGGCTTGTTCCAGGGAGGAGATAGCATAGTCAAGTTCCTGAATGGCAACACATATTTCCCATCCTGTACATGCCTCTGATCTCTGAGTAAGTAGTTTTTCTTTTAAATATGAAGAGCATGACATTGTCAATGGGCAAATGAAGAAACCATTTTCCCAGTGACTCTGAGGTTACAGCATTTCTCTTTAATCTGTTCAAGGTTTTTAATATAATCCAAAATCAAACCTCCACCCCATGGCAAAGGTGTTTAATCCTTAGAGAGGTTGGTTTATGGAAAACTTTTGCTCTGATAGGCTGGCATTTTAAAACTTTTCTAAAATTGGCAAATGAAAAGCTCCACTGAAGACGATCCACACTCTCTAATTACAATGCAGTTACTGATGTTATGAAGATAATTGTTGTTAAAAAGTAGAGATCAGTGGGCAACACCTGAACATTTTGCAGCTGGACACACAGTCACCCAGGAGTTCAGGTACGGCAGTACTGTGAAGAAACTCAGCTTTTAAGATTTCAGTTGCAGAAGAAGAATGAGCATTATAGCAAGAAGGTACAATTAGACTCAGAAGAACATTCTCAGAAGAACAGTTTCCTTCTCAACTTTTCCCAGTTCTTTCAAAGCAGACGCGGCTCTGAAGAGATTACAACCTCAAAATTCAGGTCCAAATATTATGTACTATCAAACAGGGTGGTTCAACACTGTCAGCATTTCCCTTGGCCTAGTTTTTTTGCAGATGCAGAATTTCAGCACAATTGATAACTAGTATTTTAGTTCTGATAGAAAGCTAACTCCAGCAGAAAAATGGTCCCACCAAAGTTTTTCCAGCTTGGTCCTAGCTGGCAGTTTAGGAACCTTACAATAAATATATAAGGAGGCCAGAATCTTTTGCCTTAGACACAGTACTAGGTAGGAAACTGGATATAATGTACAAATATAAATCATGGAACTTCTCTTGACTCATGTACAATAATAACGTCAGACTGACAATTAAGAAAATAAAAAGAAAACTGAATTGAAAATTGCTGTTATGTGATCTATTGTTCATGGAAAAAGCCAAGAGTCCTCCTTAAAAGCTTGATTTTAGCCCAGGATCTGAACAGAGTCACCAAAACAAAACCAAATCTATACCGGAGTTACTGTGGAAAACTGGGTGCTTATTCCCCATGGGGGCATGGAAAGTGAATGAGAGAAATTCAGAAATAGGAAAAAAAGCCATTAAAAAAAGAGGCACTAAAATGAAATGTTGCTCTGACAAAGGAACATTTCAAAATCCTTTGTTACTTCTTCTAATTCCATAAAGCAAATTTCTATTTGAGGAATTAGATTCTCTGCATAATCCAAACATCTCTTTCACTGTAGCAATGATTATTATCCTATTTAAATAAAAGACCTGTGTTTCTGTAGTAATTATCATACCATATCCCTAATTAATTATTACTCAAAATATCTGTTAAAATTCTTGCCAGCCATTTAGAAACATTCACAAATTATTCCCTTTGATCAGACTTGCATTGCTAAAGGCACATTAAAAATACAGAGGGAGTCTGGAAAAGCCTTACAAAATTGTCCATAAAGCCAGAATTATGTTAACTACTGCAGCAGCCCTTGCTCTGCGTACTCAGAATTTGATGGCATGTGAAGGCAATTGCTCTCTTTGGACGAGAGGTCAACCCACACCCCCGACATTAAACTGTACACAGTTTAAAAGGAAACAATTGCCCTCTAATTTGAATACATCATGAAAGAAAATTAGGATAAAGAAACCCACAAGACTTTTGTGAGCTTCAGATCATGTTACAATTAAATAGACGATAGCAACTGCACAGATTCTAAAAGGCTGAACACGACCTCTGGATGTTTAGCACTCTGCCAAGTAGTTAATGAAGAGAAAAACCTGGCCAGAGAACATGATGCTAAGCTCCCAGTCCTACGAAAAGCTCTATAGATCTCTAATTCCCATGAACAGAATCTCATTTTTTAATGATTCCTGTGAAAGACCCATGACAGTGAGGATAGGAGCTTTTCACAATTCAAATCTGTGATGCTCCTGGACTCGCTCTTCAATTCTCTGATGTTTCTTTCACTAAACCTTCCCTGAAGTTGCAATTTCTATGTCAGTCATCATTTCTAAGCAGAAATATGAGGATACTCTGTGCATGTGTTTTTATTAGTGTTTTGAAACTGGCTTCAAAAGGTGCTAAAAATCCAGGTGTGCTAGGTGCTGTTTAAGAACTCAGTGTCACTACAGTTATGACCAACATGCCACCCTTTTAATGCAATTATTTGGCCCATTTCCAGATAGTTACAGGTAAGTTATTAAACCATTTACTACATGCTCTTAAGTGAGCATGAGTGCACCAAATTTAAATATGAAGCATGCTGGGGATGTGTTTATATCAGAGAGCAAGTGCATCTACCTGGGTTAAACTCTTTTCTGATCAGAAATTAAAGAGAAGGCTTGAGGCACTGGAGATACTTACCTGCCTCCAGATGATGCAGCTTACAGAAATCCATGCAAATATTCTTAAAACCATATGTCATCCTAGTCACAAGAGAAAACTTGGATTTTTCTTCAGATAACACAGTTCCTCATAAACACCCTCCTGGGCTCTTACAGAACCACAGATCAGACAACACTTAAAAAAACCCCCAAAGTCCAAAGAGTAGTGAGCCATGATGATATCCTTCACTCACTTGTTAGATCCCCAGAGTTAGAGAAGCAAACAACTATGAAAATATGTTTTATGAAAAATTCCAGTGAGAGCCAATGCAAGCAAGGAATTACTTTCCTATAGTTTATTAGGCCAAATCTTGAACTCAGCAGGAAGAATTCTGCTTTGTATCTAGTTCAAGAAAACAAAGCCAGGAGGCCTCCTAGGCTAGAGGTCCTGTTTAATTATGCAGCTATTTCAGTCTCTATGCTCCATACTTCCACTGCGCAGCATGGCCAGATCCCTATTTTAAACCCAGCAATGGGGTGTTAACACAAAAAAATATTTCAATAATCAGCTGCTGAAAAAGGAAGCTGTTGAGAGCTTCAACTGTTAAAATAATTAAGCCCAAATTTTAAAAGGAATCTTTTCTTCTAAACAGCAATTCCGTTGCAATAATGTGGTAGTTAGATTTCTTTCAATACAGTTGTGAACACAAATCAATCCAGAAGCATGTAGAACAGCTCCAAAAAATAAAAAACAACAACTCCCCCCACCCCAAGCCTAATACAAATTTAGGGGTTTCACCCTCTGCCCCTCCATGTAACGTGTGATGCTAATGGGAGTCTTGTGCACTTCAAGAACAGCATAAAAAGTAATTCCCATATGCTGTGTTTGCCACGGGGAATTTGTTGCATTCACTGATGTTAAATTAGGCCATTGTGTAACACTTGAGAAACAGTCAGGCCATAAAAACTCCTACATGTTATTACTTGAACATTCATTCCTCAGATTGTCTCTGTGCTGATATTAAAGTCTGAATGTTGTTCATCAGAGAGTGACTGATAATAAAGAAGTGATTGACAAACTTATTGCCTGGCTTTAAAACTAAGTTCTCCCAGTTCAAAATATTCTTCTTGAGTCTGGGGAGATGTGGCTTGTTCTTTATAACAGAAAGCTGTAATTGGAATATACACAGAGGGGAAACAGGTCTGGTTTGTATTTCACCAAGTAAATAACTAGATATATGGTTCCTAGTTAAAACTCTCTAGCATGGCTCAGAGAGGGCAGTGTGAGCTCAGTGTTGGAGGACTCTGCAGTTCCTCCCTCTTCTCCTTAGTTCATCATCAGTCTGGTAAGTTTGAGCAAGTGAGGTCACCCTGTAGCACTCTCTTTGGAGCTACTGCTTTAGAAAAGTCAGGTATGTATAGTAGCATCATGGGATGGTCCTTACTTGTCATCTAGGCAAACTACTAGCCCCATAACCCCACATGGGTTATTAAGCTGGTAAGGGATCCAGTGGCAGGGATGTGGTTACACATCCATTTAAAGCCATCATGGATTCTGGATTCATGCTGTTGACAAAAGCAACAGTCCCACTCTTCTGTCCTAATCCTCTGCTTGCTCCCAGACCTTCCTTTACTACCAGCAGAGAGGCAGCTAAATGAGTTCCCTTGTCCCATTCAGGCTGCGACGACTAAATGCTAGTGACAAGAAGGACTAAGCACAACAACATAATGGGACCAGCCTCTGACAGCAGTGCACAGGTTCACATCAGTTCACACCAGTGCCTCTTTCTGCTGGCTGCCACCAAATGGGGTATGTTTGCAACCTCAAGTCATCTCCTGGTCATGCTCTTTCTTCTTTGGGTGCGAACTGGGCTGTGCTGACAGAAAACTATGCCCCACTTCTAGAGCATTTATCCTGCTGCATATTTAGCTCAGTGAGCCAAGGTCACTGAAGAAGCAGCAGGAGCAGAGAAGCAACTGCATGAAAGGCATGAACATCAGCCAGGCCTTGTTTGTAGGAGCAGTCCCAAAGTTCTGACCACAGAGGTGTAAATAATCCAGTGCCAAGGGCCTAATTGAAGTCTCCTTTTTGATTCACTGGGCTCTCAATTAAGATCAGACTGGCTCATCTTTTACTTTACTTTCTGCCTTAGGTTCGAAAGAGAAAACACACCAGATTCCACACACAGACTGAACTTCATCAACTCCTTCTCCTGAGCACCAGCTTTTGTTGCAACAAAGTCAGTGAAGATTCAGAGGGCGGAGAGTCCTGCTGGGTGCAACCAGCAGCCTGACAGTGCAACCTGAGCACAGGTGTCTGCAGAAGCACAGACAGACAAAGTCTTCAAGCCGACTCTGGGATATTTTAGAGGAGCGTGTCTCAATAATTGTAGACACATGAAAGCAAACCCAGATGAAAACAAAAACATACTGATAGGAATTGTGCTATCAGGTAATGCCAGCTGGTTTTGTGAACTCGGCTCTATGTTTTCATTCAAAATAACTGAACAAATAATCTTTCCAAATTCTCCTCCCCATCTCCCAATTTATTTCAATCTGGTCCAAGGCAAAATCCCCTGTGAGCCTCATGCTGCTAACCTTCAGTTGCTGTCAGTGTGGTTTACCATCAGTCTGAAATCTTCAATCATGAACTTACATGCCATTACCTGAAGCAACTGCTTTTCTCCTAGTTGACCTTTTAAACTATCCAAGTGCATTTTTTAGTCAGGGTCGTCTTTCCTCTGTCTCCCCTTCCCTTATCCTTTTATCCCTCACGCAATTACTCACATGTGAGCTTAACAGCACGTTAGATGTATTTATGTGTCTTACCCTCTTGGGCTGACCTGTCTTTAAATAAGCAGTTCACAAGAAAGTTATTGAGCTGTTGGAACGTGTCCAGAGGAGCGCCATGAGGATGACTGGAGGGTGGGGGCACCTCTCCTACGGGGACAGGCTGAGAGAGTTGGGGCTGTTCAGCCTGGAGAAGAGGAGACTCTGGGGAGATCTTATAGCCTTCCAGTACCTGAAGGGGGCTACAGAAAGTCTGGGGAGGGGCTGTTTCCAAGGGCTGGGAGTGGTAGGACCAGGGGTAATAGTTTCAAGCTGGAAGAAGACCGGCTTAGACTGGAAGTCAAAAGGTGGCTCTTCACGATGGGGGTGGTGAGACACTGGAACAGGTTGATCAGGGGGAATGTGGATGTCCCTTCACTGGAAGTGTTCAAGGCCAGATTGGATGGGGCCTTGTGATGAGCAATGTGGTCTAGTGGGGGGTGTCCCTGCTTCATAGTAGGAGGTTGGAGCTAGATGATCTTTAAGGTCCCTTTCAACCTGAACCATTCTAGGAATCTATGGATCTATGAAACAGCCAGTGTTTTGCTATTTCAGATAAGCCATTGCCTTTATGAATGAATTTGTCTACTTATCCAACTGTCTTTTATTTTCATATTGGAATTTAATTAATATTAAAATATGAATATCTACCTGGTTGCTTAGCAAGAACTGAATCTGTCTTTCTTCCTAATTTTATTTATGGCTTGAAAATCAGTGGAGATGAGTACTTTCCTTCCACATAAGTTAAATAAAGAAATGACACCTTTTGAATGTTTCCTGTCATATTCAGAAAAGGACAAAGTTAGACAGTGGTTTTCTTGAACCTTGACCAACTTCTAACTTATCTTTAGGAAGTTATTCACTGTAATAAAAAACTCTTGGAATTCAGGTGCACAATGGAGCAATTTCCAGGTAGTTCAATGACATTCAAAATGAGTGGGAAAATACGCATATTGATTTCCTGTTTTGGCAGCATTAAGATTTATTTACTGTTGATGTTGCAGTGACCTCCAGTTTGTCTTGGTCAATACATACCTCTAGGGTTGATAAACCTTAATATTCACCCCCATGATAGTCAATATCCACTTCATAATACAAAAGATATCCCATGGGATAAACATTAATATTGTCAAATAGGTTCAGTCACTCACCTCTTTCTTCACTCCAGGTGGAAAAGGACTGACTTTGTATAGTTGACAAAATGTAAGGGAAACAGAGAAAAAGAGGCAATGAATTCTGACAAACTAAGTAATGTGCAATATGTACCACTGACCTTTATTTAAATGGATTCTAGGTGAAATAATCATCTAGATTGGTGTATTAGAGAAGAGTCAGGCTGGATTTACAGGATAACCTCTAATCGGTCCTTAAGGAAGATCACCTGTAACTAAAAACTGCAGATACAACCTGTCTGGTTTTAATTGACTGTCGTCTTGTGATGCACTCCCCAAAAGACCCCAACAGCTGGAATGGGATGGAGAAAATGTGTTCTGGCGCCCAAGAGACTTCCAGTTGCTAGAAGAGCTCAGAAGACTTTTTTAAAAGATGATTTACATCAGGATGGATTTACATTAGGATGGATCTAGCAAATATTAGGAGCAAGAGCAGTGCTCAAGACTGGGCTAAGTGTCATGAAAGTCCAAATATACTCTCCTGCACATCTCCCCTATAAATGCAATCTGCCCTTCTCATGCTTAAATTTTTTGAATAACACATGTTATAGAAGTTCTGCTCCATCAATAAAAAATCTTAGGTACAACACACTGTGCTTTTTAATCAAATATTCCTGTGAATTATTTGGGTCTCTTCCATATGTTTTTACTCTACTTGTTAAATCAAAGAATTAATTTCTCAGATAAATTCAAGCACTAATGAAATTTTCAGAAGGGTCTATTGTAGCTGCAACCTCATTTTTAATTTACATTAATAATATAGTGCAAGAAACTTCAGTTCATCTGTATGCTGATTATGGTGTTTTGGTGTTTGATGGGTACCTCTTGGTCAGCAATAATGAAGCCACAATAGAAATTAAATACAATTCAGCAAGTATTTGTAGCCATGTGTTCTTTACTTGTAATTAAGGCTACATTCATCTCTTTTAGAAGGGTTATTACCTGCAATACTGCTAACACCTCACCGAAGTTATATAGCTGTAAGTCAGATAGTGAAGTAAATCTCATTTTAAAGCTACTTGATTCACTGAACTTTAATGCTGATATTGATTCTTCAGAGCAACAAGAAAAATAATCAACTATGAACTGCAGTTTAATAATAAGTCCCACAGCACATGACTGAAGTGACACCCTGCTTTTTAAAACATAAACACAACTAGGAATTTCCTGTGAAGGTGGGCTTGGGCCTTAAATATCCAGAACCTCATGACATGGTGTTGCCTGGTGATTTGGGTTGTTTTTTTGAGACACATGAACCTAACATTTAAGATTTTGTTGGAGAAGGTACAGAGGAGGGCCATGAAGATGACCAGAGGGATGGAGAACGTCTGCTATGTAGACAGGCCACAACAATTTACAGAATTACAGAATGTTAGGGATTGGAAAGGACTTGAAAGATCATCTAGTCTAATCCCCCTGCCAGAGCCGGATCACCTAAATCAAGTCTATAGTCATACATGTCCAGGCGAGTTGGGGCTCTTCAGCCTGGAGAAGAGAAGCCTTACAATACCTTAAGAGGGCCTATAAGAAGACTGGGGAAGGTCTCTTCCAACCCAGACAAGTTTGTGGTTTTATGTGAATTCAGAGTGAGAACATTTGTAAATTACAGCAATTTCCTTGGGATAAGATTCTGTTTCTTGCCCAGATCCAGATCCACTTCCACTCTCTTTTTTTTGGCACAAGAATCCAGGAGTCTGAAGAAACACTTGGACTGCTATATTTTGTGATGTGTATTTCTGAGCACAAGCTGTGACATTAATCTAATGTACGTCTCTCTGCATTAACTGATCAGCAAATTCTTCCCAAAGCATTTCTTTCCCAAGTCTGAGTTACTACAGGTTAAAACTTACCTCAAACATCTGCGTCTAACTTGTTCCTGCTCTTACAGGTAGGGAGAACTCTAAATACTTAAACTCTTTTTTACGTAAGTGATATTGTACTTGGAATCACATCTAAGTCCTGCAGCCCAGATGTGTTCCTGAGAGTCAAAAAAAGTCTATAAAACCCTAGCCAAGCCCCAACAAACAACAATATAAATTTCTGTTGTGAAGGCATGTGGCAGTGGCCAAAACCTAAGAAAAAAACATAAGCAGAGAACTTGTTTCCCCAGAGCATCTAAACAATGAGCTTAGAGTTGCTCACCAATCCAGTAGCACAGAAATCTGCTGCCTAGGCAGCTGGTTCCCTTGCAGATCTGCTGCAGTCTGCTTTTGACTCTTCTTTCAAAGCAATCACTAGGAATCCAATAAATCCAAACACTGCTGAGAACAGCCTCAAAACTTCATGCGGGAGTCAGAACCATTCCAAGGATGAGCAGGTAAAGAGGAGAAGGCAAAGGCTGCAGAAAACCTTTACACTTCTGTGTTGGAAGGTAAAAATCAGGAATCCAGACAAAAACCGCACAAAACAACTCAAAGCAAATGTGTTTTGCACACAGTTATAATTTGCCCGATATAATTAACACAATGAACACAACACAAGAGCTTTTAGAGAATTCAGATACATCTTCCCACAGTGCTTCTCTGGGAAAGAAAAGCTTCCAAGTCAGATGCTTTCCACCACATTGAGAAGAGCCACTGTAGCAAAACAGTCTCCACAGGAGTAACTATCAATTCCTCCACATTAGCAGAAAATCGGGAGGAGGAAGAGTGATAAGTGGCATCAATAGGTGGATGGGCCAATGTAAGGAAACATTTGCTTTAACTACAGTTGCTAAAATGCTTTCCCTCCATTGATGCAAAAAGACACTCAGAAGAATCTGAGAGACAGAGTTCTTTGCTCCCAAGTCACTGAAACTGGCTCTGTCTAATAAGTTGGCACAACACCACGGCAAGAAGAGGAGAAGAAAATCCAATTAAAAATTAATCAGGAGTTATTTGTTATTTAATGTGTCCATAAAACTGGCCAGTTGAGCTATGGCTGAAGGAACCCACCCTTAACAGGGTTTAATAAGGTACTAACCTCTGCTCTGCAGGGCTGAGACAACAGGTCAAGCAAGGGGTGAACATTCTACACTGTGCGCTGGAGAAAAAGGAGGAAGGTTGCAGCTCTTCTTTCAGTAAAGCAGTTCTAGAGGTTGCAACATATTGCCCCAGCAGCCACACTGGCAAATGCCTCAGGTAATACTGACCAGATTTCAATGTCTAGAGGGTTTTCCAGTGCAAAGATATCAAATAACAAAATAAAGTAACTGTCATTAAAATAATCCCAAGGCAACATAACAGCTCCCAAATATCTTGTGGAACAGAGAAAAATATCGAGGTTTCTTTAGAGTCATGTCGTGTTCAGCGTGTGCAGGTCACACTGGCATCACCTCTACTGCTAAGTTATAAACCTCTCAGAAACCAAGGCTATAATTACAGCTGGGTGACACTTGAACTTTCCATGGCCAAGCATTTTGTTGGGACATAATTTCTGCATGAGACTTCATGGCACAGTGTCAAGCTTTGAACTTCTTCAATCGGCTTGGAATTCTGTGATCCTCTTTTGCCATAAATAATTATTGCTAAGTAAAGATAAAAATGCATTACTTCCATTTTTAGCAGTAGAGGGGGTAAGGCAGCTTTGCTCTGTGCTCTTGGTACTGAAGCAAAGGATAGAGGCAAGCGGCCAGCAGTGTTACCTACAATGTTTTGTTCCAGTGAGTGGGAGCTGCTGGTTTAGAAGAGAGGGCACTTGGCATCTTCTTTTCCTCTCAATCACATCTTTTCATTATTGATGACTGAACCTTCAAACCACCTAGAGATGGGGTGGATGAGCACTTCTCAGCTTGAATGGTTACCTGGAGCTTATCTGAACAACTTTTATCAGCAGGACTGTGAGGGCAATTTCACCAGAACAACCCTTCTGGCTCCTGCTTTTCCTGATGAGGTACTGTCTGGCTTCAGACAAAATGTGAACCACAACAAAGTGTTTTCTCTGGTTTCCCAAGTGTCTTAACACTGTGTCAGGGTGACAATAAACAAAGCTACTCTTGATCCCTGGGCAGCAATCAGAAAGATGGAAAAGCCCACAAACTAGATTAAGTTGTTTTGATCTCTGCTTCTCCCCAACCTGTTTATACCACAAAATCCAGAAAAAGCAAATGCAGAGCAGGTACAGGAAACAGCTGCTAAGATTGAACAGAACTGTGTTGACAAATGGAGGAAAACAAAAGCCTGGTTGTTTGGGTCAGCTAAAATTGGACAAAGCAAATGACTGGAAAACAGAATATAGAGGACAATTGTGGGCTGGCTGGAGGGCAGATAAAATGACCCAGCGCAAAGCATCCATTTTCAGCATGCTGAACAGCATCCTCTGCACAGTAAACAGCTTTGACTAGCATGAGCATGGACAATCAGATGCCCAGTAAACACTGGTTTTGTTGCCCTCTCTATCCATTCACAGATGCTGCCAGGTTTCTCTGAGGGAAGATAGGGCTGAAGCAGGATCCTGCTACTGACAACTATCTCAGACTTCAGCAGGACACAAGTGACCCAGGTCATCCCACTTGCAAAGTCGACACAAATTGGATCGTGCTTCTGACAGACAAGAGTAATAAAATCATTTTCTAAATGCTTTTAACTGCTTTAGGTGACCAATGTATTTGGAAATTAAACACTGTGCAGTCCTTCTATTTATTTGTTTTGTTTTGAGTCTTTGTGTGCTAGCTTCTTTTTTTAAGGAAACACATCAATTAACAGATACTGCCAAAGGCAGAATTTTTGCTCTACAGCTGTTCTTTCATTATAAAGAAAGCAGCAGAATACATTGCAGGCAGTAAAACCATCCCTCCCTACACACTGGATTTAGACAACGGAGACCAAAAAGAAGTTCCAAGACTGATCAGCCCCTCATACTCATTTTGTAAAAGTTCTTTTCCCTTTACATTGATTTTTCTACTCAGAAATGTGAAATGTAGTTCAGAATATCCCGTGTGGCATGTCAACTTCATTTACCTACTGCATTTCTAATATGTTTTCTCCATACTCTTCTATCCCATCACAGCAATTGCTGTATGCCACAGCATGCCATCATGTTTTATGCAAAATTTCATGGAGAATTCAATGGTGACTAATGCCTAAAAAGAGCTGCCACAACACAGCCCTACCTCTTACTATAACAGCATACACCCAGGGGTTTAGAATAAGTCCATAAACAGAAATACTTCTCTAATTTCTATCCTTCATTTGCTAGTGTGGGAGGAGGTCCACAACAGAAATGTCAGCTCCAAGTACCTGTCATTCGCCTCCAGATCTCAAATCAAAAATAGCTTCTCACTTTTAAACTGTTCAGAACCAATGCACTGCATGTGATCATAAATCACAGAATCTCTTTGTTTGGTAGAGACCTTTAAACCATCAAGTCCAACCATTAACCCATCCAGGACACCACTGAAACCTGTCCCTGAGCACCAAGCCCATACATCATTTACAATCCTCCTCATGTGCAGAATGTGTACATACAAATGGTGGCGCAACCGCTGTCCCAGAAGGTTGAGTAGTAAAGTTCACAAGATGGAACAAGTTTGGCCTCCCTAGCGTCTTGCATGAAGAAATTTTTACTGTAGTGTGAAAAGTTACTTCATTCCCCTATGTGAAAGCAGAAGCTGGCAAACTGCTGCTCATCAGTTAGCTGCTGGTTAAATCCACATTTAAGTAAAAACTGAGCAGTGATAATTAAACCCCATTGACGCTACCCATCCAGCCTATGACACTGCAAACAATATAATCCCAGTTTATAAAAATACTAAAGCTATTAAGAGAACAAACATTTTCATAATTTGTTAATCACTTCCAGCACAATTTGCAGCAGTTTTACAATGCAATAAATATTCAGGAGTTGGGAACGGGCCACATTACCAGCTTAGCAAAAACTGTGCTGGAGAAAAGTCTTCTAGAACGGGTGGACATGGCAGCATCTTTCCTTTGCTGGCTGCAGAGGAAGTACAAACAATTAGCTCAGCAGGGGTTGAATCAGCCTTAATGCTTCCAAAGAGGAATCTGCCAAATTCCAGACAACACCAACTCAGTTTCCTAGGGCTAGAAGACACATCTTCAATTATACAATTATTTTCCATTCTCATTGCACAAACTATTGGTTCAGTTAAAGAACTTATTGTTGTAGTTAACTTTGTTGGCAGGTAAAATTGCACTATTCTGTGCTGTTCTGGAGGTGAGGGACATGGTTTAGCGCTGAGCTTGGTACAGGTAGGTTAATGTTTGGACTCGATGACCTTGGAAGTCTTTTCCAGCCTTAACAATTCTATGATTCTAAAACATGATCCACTTCTGGTTTGGGCTGTACTCTGTTGCTCGCATTCAAACAAAAGCACATTTACTGAAATCTTCACATTAAGTTGGATCAGAAACAAGGAATCACTATGTCAAACAGAGTCATCCACCCTTTAGCTGCTTTTCAGACTGGTTCAAAACAACCTTCTAACATTGGAAGCCACAAGATGGTACCTAGTGCTGGCATTCATATATGTAGACGAGAACCTGCACAGACAGCACACGTTGAGCCTTGTTAACTGCATTTGTATCCACTCCCCCTGTGATACCAATGGCTGAACTCCCACAGAGTTTGATGGGAGCAAGATCAGATCTGGTATCTGTCACATCAGTAATTGCTACATACATTAAAAATTGACAACCTAATTTGAAGGAATGGCTTGTGGTCTGAAGCTTTATTGGGGTAAAAGCAACACTTCTAGCTAAGAAACAGGGTTTATCTGTTGTTAAATCCACTGCTTCCCACTAGTTCTATGGGATCTCTCTCTCCCATCTGCAATATATAATCTACAAAGTCCCTGATTCAATGATAGACTCTTAGAATTGAAAGTTGAGACTGATGTTTTGCCCAAGATAATACAAAGCTTTTTATTCCTATCAGTAGAAATTCATGCCCTGTCAACACAAAATTGACAGTTAATGTACTCAAATAATTTAATTGCAAGCAAAGACAACTAATACAATTATCCCTGAATGGGTTAGATATTAATGTCCCTAGAGCTCACTAAGTGCCCAAAAAGCCTATTGTAGTTTCTTAGAAATAAACCTTTAATCCTCTGCACCCCTGTAGAAGAAAGAAAATCCACCTGGGAGCTGACAAAGAAGGAGGAAGCCACATTTTTATCCAAATTACTAGAGGAGAACTGAGTTCACACAGACCATTGTTTAATTCTCACTTCTGAAACTCATCAATGCATTCAGAGAGAACAAAACACACTGATCTTTTCCTTTACAGATTTACGATCATTTCCCTCACAAACCTAGATTAGTGATGTCTAATTGATACTCTGAAACCAATACGATAATGACCCAGCAGCTTTTAATCTTTTTATCTTGTGTGTTTCTACTTTGTTGTATTAAAAATAGAATATTTGGATCAGATCAGAAGGTGGAATGTAAAAGGTGGCAACTGAAGTTGAGTATTTATGTTGCTGAATTGACTGTGTATTTTACACATCTGTATGCACATGAACACCAACTCATGCAGTATTAGTAGCAATGCACAGAGTAACCATGCAATTTGCAGTAGGCAAGATAAGGTGGAACCAGGCTATGTGCAGGTGGTTTGACTGAATCAGCTGCTAAAACTCTCAGCCAGTTCCCAAACTGTCTACTTAACACTGCCTCCAACAAGCCGCCCTACTGTCCCACAGTGCCATGCCATCTGTGCATGCTTAGTGTGCAGCTTTTACTCCTCCTCATTCATGCTGAGATTGTACCCCAAAGCCTCTATTGCCTGGCCTTCTCCCAGGGCAGCTTCTCATTACTGCAGCAGCACACAAGGACAGGATAAAGGTATGTCAGCCTCGAACCCAAAACACAATTTCTGCAATGATTATGCTCCTTCAGGCAAATCTGTGCTGCTCTGCTAGGTTTTAGGATTCTGGTCTGAGGCTGCAGAATATTAAACTGTCACTTAAAAAAAATCCTACAGAAAATGAAACAGCTGAAATTTCTGAGCAGTGACAACAGAGCTGATCATCATGAAGATTAAGATAAGCCAGGGATGTACAGAGCACACACTCACCATTCTGCATGCTATATTCCTGGTGCAAGACATGACAGAGGACTCCCAGGATACCATCACCTCTTGAATTAAAGTTGTTGAAGAGGCAAGGGTTTAATCTCCTTTACTCAGTCTGAACCATAAGCTACTGGGAATGTTAATTATGGAGTTTTCATCACCCCAACAACATAAAGCTCAACTTCTCTCTACCTGGCATGTCACAAAGGATGTTACTGCTTTCTTTCCCAAAGGAGAAGCACAAACTCTCATATGGAGTGTTTCTGCCTCTGTCGTGAAGAATTTCTGGACACATTGTCTGATTTCAGATTTTATAGAGATTGTAATGTTTCATGGACACAGAAATCTGAGAATGGAGGCCCAGCAGGGAGAACAGCTGCATAGTATGCCCATGCTTCATAAGACTCAAGAAGCTTGCTCAAGAAGCTTCAGGCAGACCTCACCTCAAACCATAATTCAGCCCTAAATTCATAGGAAAGAGGTTTCTGTGCAGTGTGTGGTGAGATGTTGTGGATTACTGGAAAAGAAGTGGCCTTGAACCTCAAGTCTTGCCTCTGAATTTCCCGGAGTACCTGATTTAACAGAGAGAATTGATTCATAGGATCCAGAAGGATAGTAGTTCAAATTCAATTGCTTTTCTCTAGTTTAGTATTTCTTTGTATGCAGTGGCTGTGTGCTCTGGTGAAAAAAGATTTTAGTTGGCCATAATTAGTAAGAAAACAGCACCTCAGAATTGATCTTGGGTTCTTCTCTCCCTTGGATTTTCTCAATTTTCCAGCAGCAACAATATTACTTCAATAACTAAATGCCAAATAATAACTTGTAACTCAACAGCAGTAGAATCTTTATAATTATACAGAATGATCACTGAGGAAATGCAGACTTCTCAATAAGGCTAAACAAGATATCAAAACAGATGAAGGTTATTCTGTACGTGCGGAAAGCCACCGCAGCAATAACTACATAATGATCCACATTCCAGTGTAATTTCAGATATTAAGCTCAAGCAGGCAGATTTCCAAAAGAGTCAATTGAACGGTTGTGAACAGATTTCATTAGACAAGGCTGAAATGAAAAGGGAGAGCTGGATGCTTACAAGACATATAAATATCCTAAAAAACTTGTGAGTACATTTGTCTATAAATTAAACTTTACTGGGTTTTGATCCAACTTATTGACCAAATTGCTTCTGTAAAACCAATAGTGGACGCTCATCACAGTCAATGAAAACAGACTTGATGAAAACTGGGATTAATCCTGGATATATTTGCATGTCTTTGTCTTTGTCTTTATTAATTACATGATTAAAAATAAAACCACTACTGTATCATCATTTGTCCTAGAACAATAGCCCAGATTTTTGTGGCAACATAAACAAAACAAAACACAGTTGTTAAGATAGTTGACTTAGGCTTGAAAAATAAAGGTGCAGTCTTTCAAGGAGCCGCGAGAGCAGCTTGCTACATCCCTACTGGCAAGAGAGGAACAATAATGTTTGAATGTTTGTATTCTCCTGTTTTCTGTCTATCTTGTCTATTTAGACTGTAAACTCCTGAGATAAGACATGATTCTTTTGATTGTAGAATGAACCAGATAAAGATGATACTGTTAGAATAAATAAGCTCTAAATGCTTTAAGTTGAAGATACATTTTAAAAGTGTTACTATATGAAATTGAATTTCTCTATGTTTCTATAATTGTGCTGGACACCTTGTGAGAATGGCTTTATCTGGGAGGATAAGTTGTTTCTACTTTTGGTCTTGAGTTAAATCTAGATGTGCCAGGTTTACAATCTCTACAGGATTCCATGTATTACTTATAACATCTGGAGAAGATCAAGTATCATTAAAAATCAGAATAATTTTTATAAAATTATATTTCCACTGTGTCAAATCCCATAACCTGCCCCAAACCTCCTCAGATCCTTTCTGTCAACATGTTTCTTGTTAGAGAAGCTAACAATTGATTGATAGTCCAATGACTTGGGTTTGGGTAAACTTAAATAAAGGTAGATGGGGATTAAAAGGGACTATTGTGTCCCAAAGCCAACAAAGAGAGAGAGAGGTACTAGCCAAAGTCTTAAAAAGTAAAGCAGGTGCTCCAGTCGAGTTGGTGCCCGACAGTAAAGCCAAATGGACAAAATAGGGAATTCTCAGAAGGCTGAGCATAATGCAGCAAAGGATGTCACAGAGCCAAATCACAGACTGGCTTAGGCTGAAAGGGATCTCAGAGGTCTTCTCTGCTCCAACCCCCTGTCATTGGCAGCGACACGTCTCAACCAGACTTGGTTGCTCAAGGCCTCATGCAACCTGGCCTTGAGCACCTCGAGGGAGGGGCAGGCACAGCTTTTCCAGGCATTTGATTCCACAGTCCCTGCACCTTTGTACTGAAGAACCTCTTCCTAAGATCTAGGCTAAGCCTCCTCTCCTTCAGTTTCAAACCATTTTCTCTTGTCCTGTTTCTAGATGCCCTGGGGAAAAGTCCTTCTCCAGTCTTCCTGTAAGTTCCCTTCAGGTACCACAAGGCAACTATAAAGTTCCCCCAGAGACTCCTCTTCTCTAGGTTGAACAGCCCCACTCCCTCAGCCCGTCCTCATAGCAAAGGTGCTCTAGCATGACATCTACTTTTAGCATAAATGTAAAGGAAAACAGAGAAAAATAAACAACGTACAGCCTCAGTATTTCTCATAGCAAGGTATCCTGACATAGCAGGGTAGCAAAAATACAAGTAATATGCATTCTGTGCACTGCCTCAACATAATCTGGGCCATGGCTAACTTTATCTTACTTAGAGAGCTACTAAGGGAATGCATTAAAGTCTGATGGCATTTCCATGTAACTTCATGCACGCTTGGCTGGAACAATATGGTAAAGTCACTCTCCTGTAATGCTATTTGTGGTATTTGGGGCCAGAAGATCACTCTTCTAAACCGCTCAGCTGAACTCACTAAGGCAATGGTTCTGCTCGAGACTTTGTCTACATTAAGGACAGCGGATATCCCCATCAAAGAGGTCAGTGCTGGCTTTTGTTTCCGAGTTCCATTAAAAGTCAGGACTATGAGGAATGAGGTATTGAAAGCAGATTTTAAATCTAATTGAGCATAAAAGGTTTGCCAATTTTCAAGCCCGAGCTGAATCGTATGAAATTCAACACCCACCAGATATTATTTCTCTCGACAGGCTGCAGGAGAGAGTTTTAATGATTTTACTTCTCAGACTGAGCGAGATGATACCCAGAAAATATCAGTACAATTGCTATTCCTAATTTAACAGATTTTAAATTATTGCAATTATTAAAGTTTCTTTCCCATTGCCAACCTGAGGATATCAGGCAGAGGGAGTTTAAAAACCAAGATTCCCTTTGTGAATGAGAGTCCTAATCCTCCACTACTTTGGCTCCTGGTTCTGGGATACTGAATGGGGAGAAAAGTGCGTTAAAATAATTTCCACAGCATGTCAGGCTTCTCTGTGGAAAGCAAAACACAGTGGAGAAAAGGAAATATTTGTGCAGCTCAGAGTATTTTCTCTCATCGATTTACAAGAAAAAGAAACCCAAGAGAACCTCCTTGAAAATCTGAGGATTTCAATTCCATACAGTTACTTGATCTCAGAGACTGTGGAGTTCTGGCTTGCGAGGTGCCCGCCAACATGTTAGTATTCATCTAGCAGGTTGTGCTTGTTGCAGGTCTCGGTTCTTGGAGAAGCTCAGGTATTTCCCAGCCTCATTAGGGTCTGCCAGTAAACATTAGTCACCTAAAAACAAGAATCTGGAGGTTTTCAGATTCATCACTGGTGTCTAAGTGTTCGCAGAAGGGAAGACAGTAAGAACTGTGGAAGTTTCTATTCAGGGGTATTAAGACTTTAAGGTGGGCATCTTTTTCTGAGCAGAAACTTGCATGACTCTTACCAACCGTCTTCCTTCTGGCAGCCAGTGCTGTGGCTTGCTGAGGTTGGCCCTAGGCAGCACAGGATGCACTAAGTCCTCATAGATAATCTAAGGCCTTTATAGGGGCCTGAAGCCAAAAAGAGAGGCTGAATCCGCTTGGAACATGACTCCAAGTCCACTAGGAAATTGTGCTGGTCATACCCTTTGTATGGGGGTAGGTTTCCATTAACTGGCAAGTCAAAGATTTGAGAAATTCTGATTTTTTGACTCTCTTCTGCTTGTAACTTGATGCATCAGCTTGGCAATATTAATATTTAATAGGCAATATGCTTATCATTCTGGGCAGAGTAGAAATGGGCACTATTCTGAATTTCTTATGCCTCTTGTACTCAGGAAATATATGAGAGCTCATCTTTTCGCTTATGGCTTAAGAATTGTAAACTCTCCCCAGCACTCGGTATTTCACTTAGCAAAGGACAGCACTTTATAACTATTAAATGCACTGCCTTAGGGATGTGGTAACCCATTGACTTGACAAGTCTTTTAAAAAATGCTATAGTCAAACAGTAAGGCAGGATACATAGGATTTATCTGATAAGCTGAAAAGTCCCTAATGACGCCAACACTTCAGGCAACACTAAGTATAAAAGTCATTTTGATGAACCTGCAAATCACATATAAATCAGGAGAGAATTTTGGTGTCCAAATATTTTTAAAGGCACATATTTCCATTGTGTCGCTTGTTCGCCCCGTACAATTCCCTTGGTGTGAAAACATAAGAAATCATTGTCTTAACGCATCTGAATTTGTTTTTTCTCTTCAGCTTCCCCCTACATCCTTTTATTACGGCTTCAATGGAAAATGGTTGCCCCTTCACTCATTTTCCTTCCCTGCACCTTAATCACAGGGCAGGTTTTTGTGGGATAACTCAAATGTACAGTGGGGTAGACAAAAATGATGCTTTGCCACATGCCTGTGTCAGCGCTTTGCTTCTGCTGAGGGTAATTTCAGCTCTATGCTATATGCAGAAAGAAGTGACAGGAGGAAGCACCATGCTCTGTTCAGGGTGCTGGTGCCTGCCAGTCTGCTATTCCAACAATATTCTGTAATTAATGTTGAGTGAGCAATAAAGACAGACCCAAGAGAAAGGCAAATCTGCTTGTTTTCTTTTCATTATGGATGACTGTGCAAGAGGACGCTGAGAACGTTCTGACAGTGCAGCTAAGATCTGGAAACTGTACATCTGTTTTGATCATTTGGATCCCAGAATTCATAAAGATGAGCAGTTTATTGCCATTTGTCAATACATCTTTCCCTATTTGTCCCTGCCGAGATTACGGCTGCGACAACGTTAACAGCTGGCACTAGCCCTGACAACCCAGGGCCAATTTATGGAACTCAGCTGGTAAAATACTGACCACTTCTGACACAATAGAATGTCACCTTCCAAGCCATCCAGCTCTCTGCCCTTCTGTTGCCTCCTGTCCTCCTTTTGGCAAGAGCTACCGCCACGGATGCTGTTTGCCAGAGCTCTGAACTCCAGCAAACCAGCAGTGCTCCTGTCCCTCTCTCTCACAAGCTTGGAGGCTTTTTGCCACTCACACCCCTCCCCTAGTTTTCCTTCTGGCAGATGGTCTGCTGCATCTCATCTGAATTTTATGCCCTGACTACACCAAGCTAGCGCCGAAACTGCCCACTTAAAATGCATGTGGCAGTCCAGAAGCCAGTTTGATTGTTGTGGGGTGCTGGGAATAAGCATTTTATTTATTCCCACACACACCTCTTCAAAATTTGCACATTATGTTCTAGGCTTTTCCTGCTAAAGGAACCTGCTTTACAATGGCAAAAGGAAGATTATGCTTAGCAATACTTTTTGGGCTAACAAGCTCAAAAACATTGGCAGGCTTCCTCTTTTTCCCCCTCGCCACCCCCACAGGTACAACTTCTCTGAGTACAACTGGGACTTTGTATTACTGGAAAAAAAGTCCTCTCCCCTGTATCCAGTGCCAAACTGACAGACCTAGGGACATCTGACACTCCATTGTGACTGGCTGTGAGGTGCTGCTGCATAGATTTAGTGCTGTACATGTCATACCTAGCACCTCTGAGTGGGGCACACAATGGTCACCAAGAGGACATCTTGTTCCATAGAGCTTTACTGGTCTGTGCTCTTGGGATTTTCTGGTGGCACATTTCTGATAACCCCACAGTTCTGTCTATACTGGTTCTTCCATCCTTCCTGTGCAAAAATTGCAAGAAGCAGTCACTTCCACTCCACCCTCCATGGTAATGTTTGGTACCTCAGTACCTTGTGTTCTTAGGCCTGACACATAGTTTTCTGGCACAAAGAAGCAAACAAGATGCACCAAATGCTCTTTCCTGGCACAGTTTGTCACAATACTGCCTGCCTGTCCCTGGTGTTACCACTGAAGCTCTATGTCATAAACTAATCTGACTCCAGGATTAGTCAAAGTCTACAATTGCCCAGGTGATCTTAGGTCTTGTATCATGTGAAGTAAATCAGAACTGGACCCTTGCCTAGTGTGGTGGTACTGCATCTCTCTTTGGGATGAAGGGTTACTTGCTCTTGAACTGTTACTGCCAAGGCAAAGAAAGGGCAAAACTGAGCACAAGAATGGTTGCAGCTTGAAATGACCTGTGGTGTCTGCTACAGACAACAGTATCTCCTGAAAAGAAGGAAAGAAATAATGAGCTAATATTTGAGAGTAAGGAATCTCTGGCTGTCACTAGCACATCTGAAATCAGCCAGGGAAGCGTTACAACACTCATACAGCTATTATCAATGCAGCAGTATGTCCATTGCATACCATTCACACATGAATTCACCAGACTTGAAGGGAGTCTGTAAGAAAAATGGAGAGATGATTTTAAACTAGAAGAGGGGAGATTTAAATTAGCTATAAGGAATAAGTTTTGTACAATGAAGGTGGCTAAACACTGGAACAGGTTACCCAAAGAAGTGGTGGAGGCCCCATCACTTGGAACATTCAAGGCTAGGAGAGGCTCTGAGCAACCAGATCTAGTGGAAGACAGTCCTGATCATGGCAGATGAGCTTTAAAGGTCCCTTCAATCCCAACGCATTCTATGATTCTATTTTTTTAAGTCAAGCTCTTGAGCTGCTTTCTGTGGTCCCTTGTACTTGGCACACTGCATACCCTTGAGTAGACAGAGCACCGAGAGATGTAACTTCCCCATGACAGAAATGGTTTATACTTGTGCTTCGCAGCAGTGGATCAGGAAATTTCCTGCAAGGCAGAGGACAATTGCGTTGTTTGTTAGTTGTTACTTGTGGGGAAGGAAAGTGCTGTGGCAAGGCTGGTGGGACCTGAATGCCCCCTGCATGTTCTGGGAGGATCGCATGCCTGTAAAGAATTTTCAATAGAATCACGTCTGTGACAGCTTTGCATTGCAGCTTCTGGGAAGGTTTCACAAGCTCGACTGTTCAATAAATAATCCTTTGGAGCCACAACAGTGTTCAGAAAAGCTTTACAAGCTGGCAACCAGTACACAGTGCAGCCATGCTGAATAGATTTTTAGAAGCTGCAGATCTTGCCTGGGCAGATAAGAAAGTGTCATTTTACTGGGAAATGGTGTAAATTATTGAGGTAAGATGTAAATTTCCCTGAACTGCTACTTTTTAATGGGGTTAAATCTATCAAAAGGTTTCAAAGCAGTGGGATATGCAAGAGAATATAGATTGTGCTTACAATGTACAAAGACTATTTGCAGAGTTGCATTGCAGGCAGCCTGTGGGCACATCATTTACATGGATTGTTTCACTTCTGTTGTTACCTGAACACCGTCTCATCGAGGAGGAAAAATTTACTTTGCTCCAGTGAGACACATAATAAACAGAGAGATCTCACTACCCTCCCAGAGAAGAAAATCAAGAGCTGAAGTTAAGCTAATTTGTCTCACTAACAGTCTGTACTTTCACCTGGAACCTCTGCAGCAGCCGGAGGCTCTGGAGGCAGCTCAAAAGACAGCACAGAGGCAGGAGTTGTCAGGGCCTTGCTATGACACAAACAGCTCATAGTAACAGAGCTATACTCCCATGGCAGATAACACACACACAGGGGTAAGAAAGAGAAAATGCACCATGCTTTGTGACTCTGCTCAAGGTGTAGAACCTGCACTGGGCAATCATGGACAGCCACCTCAAAAATAAATAGTAATACCAGGCTCATCATCATCAGCCCAGACCCAAAATTTCAAATCAAACCCCTATCACTTACTGCTTAGGTCTCCAACTGGAATTGCCTAAAGCTTGTTTTACAAAGATGCTGTTGCTACAGCTGGAATCTATGAAACTTCTGAGAGACTGAGCCTGGTTAAGCCTTAAAATAGATTTTGAAGCCTGAGCAATGTGATCACAAAGCAAACATGTATGCAAATTCCAGATGAAATATGACAGCCTGACTTCACTGAAAGTCAGTCCATCTGTGATAATTTGCTCAGGTTAATACTTAGCACTTGGATGGTAGGAAGCGGTGAATTGCAAATCGAAAGATGAAACAGCATACAGGCACCAGCTATCTAGTCTTTCTGGATGCATCCTGAGGACAAGAAGAAAGTCATGTGTTAAACTCTACAAAAACAAAAGATACCCTCATAAGCGTTTGCTCCAGCAGTCCTGGTGTGGCATGACTCCTGCATGTGAGGCTAAGCAAAGCTGCAAATCCAGCAGGACAAGGTTCTGCCCCTGTAGACCAATTCTAATCTCAAATTTACCAGTCTGGAATGTGGGTGTTTTACACCTTTCACTATTTATTACTGTACAGGTGATGAAGAGTGAACATGTCTGATTTATTTTTATTCCAATATTTTTAAACCCGCTGGAGAAAAATCTCCAAAACTTTGCTACTTTGCTCTCTGTACTGTTGCTGCTCATCTGTCCCCTTCATTTGGCTTATGAGCTGTCACAGCATAAGGTCTGGCAATGCAGATTTCTCATGGCATGCAGCTGCACCACAGGTAGCTGCAGAAACAAACAGGTTTGAGTGCTTCTCACAGCAGCATTTCTAAAATTATTGCAATAAAAATGTAACACACGAGTTCGGGCCTAGAGTTCCTTACTACAGGTATTATTCACACAAGCAAGTCTTACAGACAGTGAGAAAATACCCCCAGTAGGCAGCACTGTGGAGGCGACTGGGTGCCTCTGGAAGGCAAAGATCACACTGTCCAGTGTGGAATTGGTGGGTACTGAGCACAGGGCCACTATACGTGTTCCTTGCTGGTTTCTAGTATGAGCAGTAAAATTCTACCTTCTCCAGCAAATATTTAGTAGCTCCACACACATGAAGCATGACACTGAACATGGAATTTTGCTGTTGGGAAGGAAGAACAAACGGTTTGTGACAGATGGTAGTCATGCTGCTTAATGCAATACTGGGAGACACTTAGTTACACACACTTAAGACACAGTGATGGAAACAGCATATGGACCTAAATAGGATGGAAAAGACATTAAGCTTAAAACGTTGGAGGTTTCTTCTTTGAAATGGGCTTGTTACTAAAGGCAGCAATGCTGTTTGCACCGAACCCTAGAATAGGATTTGGTAATTTAGAGAATGAAAAATAAATAAATAAATGGTTCTCTGACACCCACTTCCAAGAGAAAAGCCTGGAGTGTAGAGTGAGCCCAGCTTTCAGATTTCTCATGCTGCTCTATACTCCCAATACATCTCCCAAGCTATTTTTTAAATGTATGTACATCTTAAGGTCTAAGATCTAACATGAATAATAACTGAAATGATGCATAATTAAACATTTTGCACATCAATGTGTGATATTGATGGTTTAAATATTTCATGACTAATATGTTCGGTTAGGCTTAAGCCAAGCTACCGAGTTATTTCTCCCTCACCTCCACTGCCCCAAATCTGAGAGTATTGATACGGCTTTCACCGCAAGTTGAAAAGATTTCAAGTCTGCTTCCTGGAAAGGTAGTTCAATAATTGCTGTCATGCTAAAAAAAATACCAACCAAAGAACATTCAGACAGTAAAGGATAAGGAAAAGGCATCTCTTTCTCCTTGTCTGTAATCCACACCATTCTCTCGTGGTTTTCAGCAATATGAGTGCTGGTGATGGAGCTCTTCATTTTCAGGACTAGTAGCCCAAGGTACCAGCCCCCAGAGCCACTGGACCTGTATCCCATATGTCATAAAACATGGTGCCTTCTGTAAAGCAGCATTTATTTGAGCCATTTATTGCACTCAGGTTAGTCATGTCAAGTTCAAGGCCTCCAGGTTGAATAAATCAGTGGTTCAGAGTGTTCTCTCTGTATTGCTGTCTGGCTGATAGTAAGTTACCAGAGAGAAAATTTCTCCTTCGGCTTAGCCAGCAAGATCTTTATTTTTAGTGCTGAGGATGAGAAGGTCTGTCCTTGCTGATGACTCCTGTCTGGAGGATAGTGCATTTGAAACCTGTCAGAGGATGCACTACAATGGGAGAGTAGGGGAGGAAGTTCAGTGTGAGCAAAACTCCTCTTTAGGTCACTTGGTGGTTGTGGTTCTATTCAATGAAACTTGTTCAGGAATTGCCTTCTGGGGGTTTCTGCCTCTCGTTCTGCATTTTCCATTACCCTGAAACCTGCACATATTTTGAGGTATCGCTCTGAAACACCTTTTGAACTATCATGTTTATTAGACTTCTGTGCAGCCAAAAGATTTTTCTTGAGTTTGTATTTGGAAACATTTCCCTTCTTTCTTTTCTCAGTGCCTTCCTAATGAAGCACCAGCCCTAAAACCATACTCAAGAGCTTCTCTTGATTATGTTCAAAGTTAAGATGTACAACACAGAGGCGTCTATTACCTCTGCTGCACTAGAGAAGATGCAGAAAGCCAAACCACATCACATGCATCTCTACGACCCTCTTCAGAAGCATTAGCATAAGGTAGACTGTTGTGAAAATGAAGTTCTGCCCCAAGAGAGACAATCAAGCAATGAAAGCGAGGAGGACTACTAACATCTTATTTCTGGAAATGTTTATATTCAAGACTGATGTTCAGACTCCAGCTACTAATCCCAGGATTTTTCAAAGGCATTTGAAGAAGGGAGGTACCTAATTCCTTCTGACAATCAGACTGAGGAACCCGAGACATCGGTCGATTGTTTTACTTATATGTCACTTGAAACACCCACAGGTACAGCCCAATAAACAAGAAAAACCACATCACACCGCCATCCTCAGCACTAGTTGGGGAGATATGAATATTCCAAAGGGATTAACTGGTCTGTGATCTGTTGCCAAAGGCAGTATCATACACATCACATACAGTGCTGAGCATGCTGCCAACTGGTGACCATAAATATCTCCTGTAATAAGTGAGATACAGTCAGTTATACAGCCGGGATAGCTACAGAAGGGCACATTCCCTGAAAAAAATCAATTTTAATTAGGAAGACAATTATATTTTCTCCCAAAGGTTGCCAAGGTCTCAAGATTTATCTTTAGGGTGATGAAGAAGTAATGTTTTGCCATTCTATATCTACTGGGTAGCACTGAACTGTGGAAATATTTCAGGTCCGAGGGAAGACCGTAAGGTCCCTCAAGGTCTTATAACCCAAGGCAATAAAAATCACTGGCACATCATTAGCCTGTCCCCTGCAACAGCAGCTTATGATTATACCCTTTGATTTCTCCAAGCAAAGGTTTGTTTAGCTTCTTCTCAAATTATGCAACAGTGATTGGGTCTATGCTGCTGCCTTCATTCCTATTGATAGCTGATGTTTGTGCAGTAGATAACTGTAGGTTAGCTACCATACTCCTTAGCATAGGCCGAAACTATAAAATCTCTCAAATAGAAATCATCTGTCTAGCCACTGGGAGTAACTTTGAGACTTTTATCAGGAAAATTTGCACTAGTATCTGAGAAAAGAAGATATCCAGGTAACCAGTTGCTGCCAAGCCTTTCCATTGTAATGAGAAAAAGTCAGCAGTAGAAATGGACAGCAGGTACTTGCCAAGTATTTTTGGATGTCGATGCTTGCCTTTCCTCTGCTTCTTTCTCTGGTCTTCCCTGATGTCTCACTTTGCTTCCGGGACAACATGTCAGCAGCTGCTGTAGCTTTGTGCTTCTTCAGACCATCCCATCAACATTTACCTTCGTTAAGGTAACTGACTACAGAGGCTTGGTCAGTTTAATGAGGGAGCCCACAAATAGCAGCCAGTCCCACTTTTCCTTCTCCTTGACTACTTTCAAGTATAATACCTGTATGTACCTGACAAAGCTGTACCTGTCAGTTTGGGATCATCTGGCAGATCCTCTGCCTTAACCCTTTGTCTTCAAGCTTGCCAGGGCAGATCGGTCTGTGTGTGTGTACAGTACACTGGGCCAAGGCACTCTTATAGTGTGGTGCCCACCCTACCTATTAAGGAAGCAACAGAAATTCCAGGCAAAACTACTGAAAAGTCCTAATTGGCTAGCGCTTCACCAGTCTGCTTGGATGCACCACCACTGCAACTGGATCTTCTGAAGTACTACTGGAAAAAGATCTGTCACACTCTTGCAAACATTCACATCTGTCTTGTCTCTCTACAGTGGATTTCTATTATGAACTACAAACATAGTCTGCTCTGAAAAGACCCCATCGATGTCAAGATGTCTTGAGCACGCGAAACAAGTGCTGAGTACGTAAGAGAGAGGCACAATGTGGCTCTGAAGTTTTGCATATTCTTGCAGCAGTGTTTACTTTCTGAGATGCTGTGATTACCAACAAACGGCCCCAACCTGCAGGACCTTCCAGAGTGATCAATCTGCAGGTCTCACATCTTATTTTCTCCCCAAAACACATCCTAACATATATTGCCATGGTGATACCACTGTGGTTTTGTTTCAAATTATAGTCAAATCAAAGAAGAATGTTTCTGAAACAATGAAATACCCTCATGGCTTTTTAACACCACAGCAGTTTTCAGCTGTGCAGTGCAGTCTATTCCATATCCCCAGCTCCCCAAACTGGGAATGCCACCTTGTCCTGCTGTCACACATATAATCCTGAAACCTGCCAACTATCAGCACATCAGGCTGATACTTCTACTGACACAACTAGAGAGGTTCAGCACCCCAAAAAACAGTGATCAGCATCAATCCGATCTAAAGGTCAAATCCTTATCAGCACTACTGGACTCATGGTGAGCACATAGACTGGTTTCAAATCTACAGCAAGTGCAATTGCACAGCAAGTATAATACAGCTGTCAGCAGGAAGGCAGAACACACTAATGTTGATGAAATACAACCAAGGCATTATTATCACTCTAAATAAGGCTCAGGACAAAGACAGAAAATACCTGAATTTTGTTCCTGTCTCTCTTGGTGACCTTGGAGCAGCCAAAGCAGAGTGAAAGCCATGGAAAGAAACCCACGGTAGGAACTCAGACTTTGGGGTGACTTTTAGAGATTAACTGCAGTTGTAAATAAGAAACGTGCCTGTTCTTTTCTGTAAAAAGCTAGAACAAGCCTTTTTTAAAGAAGTGTTTCATCATTACAAATGCTGGAAAGCTTTCTGATAAATGTTGTTGCATTCAGGGTTGTTTTTATTATGCGATTTCAAACAAACAAACTTGGGAGAGAAATTCAATTTAATTTTAGGAAGCAATGAGAGAGGGTAAATTTAATAGGAACATATTGTTCCAGGCACGCTCTATGCCAGCCTGCAGACCTTGAGCAAAGCCAGCCATCTGAGAGCAGCAGGGGAGAGAATGAGAGAGACAGAGGGAGGTAAAGAATGAGGAGGAGGGGGAGGACAGCACAGAGGAAGAGACAGATAAGAGAGGAAAGCTCCTGTCAGACTTTTCTGTGATGAGAGAAGTTGAGCACTGTGGGAGAAAGAGGTGTGAGGGAGCCTCTGAGCCAACTGTGTATGAAATAAAACACTAATCCATGCAGCACAAGTCAAGATGCTACCCAACTTTCAATGGAAAGACTCCTCTAATTTCTCTGATGGCTTTTCTCAAGTCATCAGTAAATAAAATGTAATCTCCGTCTCTCTCTTCTCCTGGGTTTGACAATAGGAGGGGGACGAGACGACGACGACACTGTTGAACACAGAATGATTCAGCCCAATCCCTGCTAAGCAAAGATGTTCTATACACTTATATATTCCAGGGTTCTCCTGGAATTAAAAGGAGGCTGCTTCTAACATCAAGGGTTCTCCCTATGCCATGCTAGAACATCCCAGGTGAGTTTAAGAGAAAGGGGAGGCAGCAGGGTACAACACCGCACATCTAATCAACAACCCTTTCCAGAGCAGGCTCTAAGATTTCACGACCTTTGAACAGAACAATCCATTTCAAGAGCTTTCCAGCAAAAAATAAAAAATCACCTGAGCCCTCTTAGGGAGACACAAGTTTGTAAAAAGACCTTCAGCACATCAGCTAGCAACCAAGTCATTGTGTTTTCTGTCCTTCCTCCCTCCCTCTAGCTCCTGTCTTCTGCTCCTGTGGTTTACTGGACAAGACTGCAAGATCTCTGGAACAGAGAGTGTCACTGCATTTGAACATGCACCATGTATGTGTTTGGTGTTACCCACACTGCTAATGAGAACACTGAATAGAAAGGCTTCACTCTAGTGATTGCTGAGACTCAGAGGTGTTCTGCCTGATACACCGACCAAGAACAGGGATGAATTTTGCCAAGTACAAACCAGCTGAGCACTGCTTCTGCAGATACTAGCTGGTACAGCAACATGGAAATTGAATTCTTAAGCATGAGAAAGGACTCTGTGCTTTGTGGAGTTAGTTTTTGTCATAGTACTGAGCACACAGGACACATTGGAAGCAGGATCTTTTAGCATCAAACCTCAGCTCTTACAACATCTCTGTATATGAACTTGGTCAGAAAATTTAGATCTAAGATACAGCTGCTTATACTCCTTCTATTGTTTACTGCTCTGATTGTCCAAATCAAAAGCTGATCAAGGTTATAGAACCCAGTCATCAGAAATTGTTGTGGCAGAAGGTTTGGACTAACATCTAACTTCTTTGCAAGATAGCAAAGATCCACCAACTCACTCTGACAAAACCAGCAGATCTGTGAGTGAAGTAACCTGTTACATTCATGTTCCTTTACCTGGCAGGGCATTTCAGGCAGCTTTTGCTTCTTTTGATAATCCCCTCTCCAAGCAAGGCATCTTTCGGTGCATTCCTATTAACATGTTCTCAGTCACTATATGGTTATCCTATGATGTACAATGATTTATGAACACAGATAGGATTAACTCTGACCTTGTGAAAAACAGTAACTTCCCAATTCCTTTTCTCCTCATCTGAATAACTTACCGGACCCCTTAAACAAATTAAAGAAATAAGTAAGAGTGACTGGAAACACTGCTGGACTATTTAAGTAAAGCCACAGAGAACTACAAGGGATAATTTATTCTTGTGAGAAACATAATGATCACCCAACAAGTTTGGTTAGGAAGGTGGTTTATCAGGCCAACTTGATATACTAGGGCAAAAAAATACACAGAACACCTACTGATGATGGATTGCAAGATACATTAATACAGAAAAGGATTGAGATTTACTTTCAGTAGTAGATTAAGGTGCTCCATGCAGCCAAGACTAGTTCTTTTAAAACAACAGGGACTGAGTTTCTTCTAGGTAAAGACTTAATTTTTATTGAAAACCTACCACCTTCAAACTGCTCGAAAGTTGAAGCACTATAAAACTGTCAAATAATGCCATTATTAAAAGCTTTATTTGACAAATCTTCCACTGCTGGGATAACTTGTGTGTTTGCCTTCTCTCTCACATGAAATAAAATCATTCACTTATGCAAACTGCTGACAGGAACGGAAACAAATGGGGTTCTCAGCACAGGGTGAAACACACTATCCCCTTCCTGCAGCTTAATGGAAACCATAGTTATTCATAAATCATAAGGCACTCAGGCTGGCGAGCTGCTCCATTGCTTGTTGCACAATACTTTGGGAAACGTTCAGCATGGGCTCACAGAAGCATCTGTATGGTGTTCAGGAGTAGATGGTCATTTTTCAGGAGCAGACCACAAGTAGAAAATATCTGCATGAAACTCTTCAAGGAGAAGACAAGTGACTGAACACTATCTGACAACCACATCTAGGATTTATTTTAACCTCCTGTTGTAGTACCTCTGCTAGATGGTCCAATAGCCTTTTATCCGTGACCAGTGACCTTTTGCCAGCACTTGCTATGGATTCATTGATTTTTAAGGCAAATAAGGACCTTTCCAATTTTCTGGGCTGACCTCCATACTAACATTTGCTTGTGTGAGTTTTCTCCTGTGAGCATCACCCTAGTGCAGCCCACTATGAGCAGCTGGTGCGTACTTAACAGTAAACCTCCCATTTAGGAAGGATCCAATTTACAAGTGGGTCAGGAGCAAGTTTGAGAAGATTTATCAACTTTGCACATCTTTGAAATTACTCCTAGACTTCAGGAGTGTCTGCATCTGGAAATGCCTGGGGAGGTTTTAAATAAATAAAGAATCATTTTAGACTCCTGGCCAGCCCTCCAGGAAACTGCAGGATATGCCTTATTAGGTAAGTAGGCAAATTCCTTTCTTGGGAGACCTGCCCAAACTCTGCATCTTCCAGTAGGCACTTTGCCAGCAATAAGAGAGTTGCCTTCTCCAAGTGATTGATGTCATCATGCTTCTGAGCGTTGCCTTGGGACAGCCCTCACGGGATACAAAAAACCCTAGTGATTGCTAAGTAGACACAGCTACATTTCCTAAAGGGCAGTGAGAAATCAGGGACCCCACCGGGCTCTGGAGAAGAGGAAGAAAGAGCAGAGGAAAAACAGACTTTCTCACATCAGGTTGCATTTTGAATGAGAATTAATAGATAATTAGAGAGAGTAGAGGAGTGAAAAGTTTTGTTTAAGAAACTGACCAAAACTACTTTTCTGGGCTGCCACATAAGGACCAGGAAAATAATGGTCAGAACAGGGTTGAAGGAGATCTGAGCTGAATCACATTTGGAGAAGTGAGGCTTCAAGTCCAGCTGAGCAGCTTCAAGAGCACAAAAACTTTAACACACCTTCTGTAATGAATTCTGTCAATCAGAGCAGAAAGTCTTGCTTGAAGTTAATGTTCCTTGAATATTTTCCCCATCTATTTCAAACTGTGAAGCCTGGACCATTCCTTGGAGAACTGGGAAACATTCTGCCTATCAAAAACATTATTGGGCACAAGTAATAAACCAGGGGCAATAATAAAATTACATTTTCAGGACCCTGAGCCTCTCACAGTCCTTTGCCATGTTCTACAGCTGCATCACTCACATAGTCATTTTTTTTGTTTAATACCTTGAGCTTTACAATTTATAACCATTTACTTTCCTATGCAAACCCACGTCTTTGTTTTTCCTTCTCTCCTTGTGACAAGCTGTCCTGGTTCTGGCTGCACAGATGCACAGAATTAGCTTCAGTGCCCATCATCAATTAATAATCTACATTTGTTTTTACTGTGCACTGCATCTCTAAATAAAAACTGAGATGCTTTCCATTTGCTCTAAATTTAGTATGTCCTGCAGTTTTGATAAACTAAATTACATCTTAGCCCAGAAGATATTTTGGGGTTTGATTTAGATGGGAAATAAATAGATGCTTGTAAACACTACCCATGCATGAAAGCAAGAGATCTTGTGAGACAGAGTTTATGATCAGAAATGTTAATGCATGATTATGGGCAGCCTAAAACACACTTCTCTCTGGTGTTTCATGAAACAACCTGCATTCATACGCTTTTCTCCTTCCTTACAAACCAAAGTAGCTTTGGTTTCCCCCCTAAGCTTCAGTTCTTTTCATCAGAGTTTACTAACTAGGATTCTGCTCCAGGAACAGGTTCAATGCCAGGCAGATGGTTTCTTCCCTTCTAATATTACAATTACTAAGGAAAGGGAAAGCTTAGAGGAAGGGTTGCCTGATTTATAAGTTTGATCCAAAACCGGGAAACATCACTAAAATAAAAATTAAGTTCTATTACTATTAAAAATACACTAAAACAATACACATATACAACATATATTAAAAATCTTTTTCAATACATGTGAAACAGAGATTGAGAAGGCGAGAAAAGGGAAGAAAGAATTAAAAATACATTCAAGCATTAAACTCCCTTATTTTAATGGACCTTTTCACCCTACAGCACCACAAAATCACACAGAATCACAGATGCAAATAAACAACCCCTATGAAGAACATGAAAATGAAAGGGAGAAAAACACCGTGTGCAATAAAATGTTCTTTGCAGAAAATCTTACTGCAGCAACTGAATATTTCATTCTTTCATTTATTCCAGACCCATGAGTCCCAAACTACTGTAGCACTTTAGGCACTTGCTTTTCTGCTCTGTTGTGACTTTAATTGAGCTCAGCCAGAAGGCTAATGCTCTTCTCCATCTTCTGCTGGGGTAAGAGCTAAAATCAAACCTCTTCCCTCCACCCTTTGGAACAAAGGAGTGGACCTCAGCACGGTCTGCAGCTTGTGCCCCAGGGTCCACAGCCAGGACCTTTTTCTGCAGATTATGCTGGTGGTATTTCCTTTTTCTTTTTAGCTAAGTGCACGGATGCTCTATGTCAGTAATTTGTCCCTCAGCGCAGGAAGAAATCCTCATCTAAATCCCAAAAAGCAGTGAAAGGGGGCTCATGATTTTAGCAGGTGTCTGTCCTCTGCTTGGAAAGGTCACCCTAAATTATCAAGGATTAACATGGTATTGCTTCAGATCACCCAGACCAAGCTGCACAGGAACAGATCCAGGTGGGTCTTGAACATCTCCAGAGAAGGAGACTCCACAACCCCCTGGGCAGAAAATAACCTTACATAGGGTCCCATTGTATTGATGCAGACCAAGCATCAAAGACATCTCAGGGAATTCCAACAGGTCCTGTATTTTATTCATCATTTTTGAAAACAACAAAATATAATCTCTGTTCCCTGAACCCTCACCTATTTCACCAGGTAGGATTTTTATTCTGCTGTTTCCTTGCCTGCATTGTATAGTCTCTTAACACATAATGAAGTGATTCAAACCATTCCTACTGGAGCCTGTTTGGTTCTCGTGTTAGTACTAACACTGGGAGCTCCACTGAAGAAAAGCACTTCTGATTGCCTACATTTTAAGCACCACGTCACCTACACTTACAGCAGGCTGAACTGGTGCTGTATTGCCAGCACTAATGGCTCATCTCGGTGAGAGCTCCCGTCACTGCCAGTACCACTGCAACTGCTACGGTGTTAACAAGGATGAGAGTTTTGAGGGCATGCGTAGAATTTTGCCAGGTAGATCAAGCTTTAATGAATATTTTTAGTCCTTGTGTCCCCCTCCCATGTTGATTTTGAGAGAGAAAGTCAACTGTACCTGCTCACTGCCGCATTTGAAGATTTGAGCCTCAGAGCACTCCTGTCTCTGTGCTTGGAGTGCTAAGACATCAGATTCAAACAAAGAACATGAATACGACAGAGATTCTAAGCAGGTCAGCAATACCTTGGAAGAGAGGAATGCAGGCATTAATCAGTTTATAATTGCTTACGTAGTAAGTCTGTCTTCACTAGTAATGATCTAACATGTTGATTTACGAAGGCACAGAGAGAATGCCTGGATGGAGAGACAAAAATCACAGAAATACAGCCGGTGGTATTTCCCGCCAGAGAATGAATCTGCCTGTGCAAGAGTGTCAATTTGATAATGAAAGATAAAATGTACGGTGAGCCCAAGAGGGTGCTTTACATATTGCTATGAATAATGCTGCTGCTCTCGCTACCCATTCGACTGGATCTGCTTCTTGCAGACCCAGACAAGAAAATATGGTGACTCCACTCACAGGAATTGTTATTTGCTCATGATGCCACTTCCAAAGACCAATTTCTTATCTAGGCTTGAGCTAGTGGAAAAAGAAAGTGAAATCAAATCAAATGCAGGTGAAAATAAGGCTTGGATATTCCAAGAAGGTTTCCTCTCTTAATATGAACATAAGAATACTAAGTATTGTCCTTCCTAGCAATTACTCTGATGCCAGTTTGGCTGAAAATGTAAGATTAGTATTAACTTACCAGATCTGACAAAATAAATTTCCCTTTTAAATACAGAATTTTATCTGTTGAGACTATTTCAACCCATATCACTGGCTTTCAAGTGAAAGGCTTAAAAAGAGTATCACTGAACAAAAGCCACAGAGCAAAACAGTTTCAAGATGCAACTTTTGGATTAAGCAGAAATTACAAGTCTTTGGAAAATCTGCTCCTCACTTCATATTAGAATCATATTGAAAATGACAATTTGACATTGCCACTTGACAGTTTGAATTGTTCTGTCATGAACACCAAGAATGTCCTTCCTTCCCCTTTCGAGGCAGTAGAACAGGAGCAGAAATAATGATGTTGAATAATGTTTTTATTGAGTGAAACAAAATCCACTCAATGTTTTATTTGTATAGAATCAAATGTCATTATACCAGCCACAAACTCTTTGCTGCCATCAGACACATGAAGCTTCTCTTTCACAGTGGAATTGAACACACAACTGTTGTGATTCATGTCCTCAACCCCCCTGCCCCCCCACCCCGGTTCAATAGAAACCAAACTCCACTTAACAACTCCCCAAAACCATCTACTACCCTAAACCTTCTTGATATTTAGGATAAAGTACAATTGTACTGGCATCTAGGTGAAAGCCCAGCTCTGCTTTCATACCATTTAAATCTTTTAACACTGCGCTAAAGTAGTGGGTTGCAGGAAAGTGTCACCAAGCTCCTTTGTTTGCAAATCTGCGTTCTGCACATTTATGGATTAACAACCACAAAATTCTAAAGCAAATGGGGCAGAATTGTTTATAATGAACTAAGTTGTTGTAACATCCTCCTGCAGGTAGGCAGAAAACATTGTAGGAATTAATGGATCCAAACATTGTGAGCATGAGGCAGTAGGTGTTTCATACCATCTCAATTATCCATGGTCCAGTTTCTGATCAGTGGAGTGGTACAAACTATGCGTGGGCTATTTTCTTCAAAGCCAATTAGCTTTCCATTCCTAGCTGTAGAATTATTCTAAGTACTTGCTACTGTGTTTATTGAATCCGGTATGAAATCACTAACCAACATATTTATTCAAGTTGGGCCTAATAAGACTTGATGCAGAAAAGACTATCAAGCTACACTATCTGATCAAGAGCAAGACTGTGTGCTGCCATGGAGAAGAAGGATCCTATAGCCCATCTGCAACACCCACAGACACCACAGTATCTGAAGCATCAGACTGAAGAGATTAACAGGAACACAGAAACACAACAGGACAGTTAGCTGAGCTCAGAGATCCTCAGTGAACCCAAGGAAGTCTCCAAGGAGTATCTTCCTCCTGAACTTGTCATCTCAGCAATTTAGTTGTAGGCCAAACAAGTGGGGTTTGTTTTCTGTAGACAGACATTCTGTCCTAGACAAATTGCTATGAAGATAATGAGGCCTCTTCTTCCCACACACGTATATGACACTCAAAACTCTGAATGCTGATGCTAAATGCAGACAACACGAGCTGTACATCATCAGCTCTTCAAACTCCACACAAATGTGGACACGGCTCCACAGTTTGTGTCTGGACTCTGAGACAATCCAGAGATATAAAGGAGCCAACTAATTAAGGCAACAAGTCACAGGATTTTCTGAGCCTGGGTGATAATTGTGTCAATTTCTATGTTCCTTAGACTGGAATTACAGAGTTACAGAATATTCCTGGTTGGATAGGACCTCCGAGATCACCGAGTTCACAACAACACACAACAACAATAAAACCAAAACCCTGATGAAACACTAGCACCTAACACAGTCGATCAGATAAAACACAAAATACATCCCCTACAGTTTCTGTGACCAGAGCAGGTACTGAAGCGCCACATCTACATGTTTTAAACACCTCCAGAGAGAGTGACTCAACCACCTCCCTAGGTAGCCTGTTCCAGTGCCCAACCACTCTTTCTGTAAAGAATTTCTTATTAAGATCTAATCTAAACCTCCCCTGCCTCAGTTTCAGACCACTGCCCCTGGTTCTGTCATTAGTCACCAAGGACAGGAGGCCAACACCCACCCCTCCACAACCTCCCTTCAGGTAGTTGTAGAGGGCAATGAGGTCCCCCCAAAGCCTCCTCTTCTCCAAATGAAGCCTGCCCAGATCCCTCAACCTCTCATATGACTTGTTCTCTAAACCCCTCACGAGCTTGGTAGCTCTTCTCTGGACCGGTTCCAGCATCTCCATGTCTTTCCTGTAATGAGGGGCCCAGAACTGAACACAGTACTTGAGATGAGATCTCACAAGGGCACAGTAACTTCCCTTCTCCTGCTGACCACGTTATTCGTGATCCAAGCCAGGATTCTGTTGGCCTTCTTGGCCCTCTGGGCACGGCTGGCTCACATGAAGCCGGCTGTCTCCCAGCACCCCCAGGTCCTTTCCTACTGGGCAGCTTTTGAGCCCCTCATTCCCCAGCCTGTAGCGTTGCCTGGGGTGGTTGTGACTGAAATGCAGGATCCCTGGCATTTGATCTTATTGCCCCTCATACAATTGGCCTCAGCTCATTGATCCAACCTATCTAATTCCCTCTTGAGAGCCCTGCTGCCCTCGAGCAGATCAACACTTCCACACAATTTGGTGTCTTCTGCAAACTGACTGAGGGTGCTCTCAATCCCCATGTCCAGGTCATCATGGAGTCATTAGGTATCAGAAGGGACCTTGAAAGATCACCTAGTCCAATCCCTCTGCCACAGCAGAATCACCTAGACCACGTTGCACAGGAACAGATCCAGGCGGGGCTTGAATATCTCCAGAGAAGGAGACTCCACAATAAAGACATTGAACAAGACTGGCCACAAAACTAAGCCCTGAGGGACAGCGCTTGTAACAGGCCGCCAGCTGGATTTCACCCCATTAATCACAACTCTCTGGGGATGGCCACCCAGCCAATTCTTTGCCCAGTGAAGAGTACACTCATCTGTGCCATGGCTCATCAGCTTTTCCAGGAGAATGTTGTAGGGGATAGTGTCGAAGGCCACACCAAACTCCAGGTCAACAATGTGTGAAGCCTTCCCCCATCCAGATGTCGCGTCACAGAAAGAGAACAGATTGGTTAAGCAAGACCTCCCTTTCATAAACCTATGCTGGCCAGCCCTGATCCCTTGGTTGCCCTGCACTTGCTGTGCAGGGCAGCTCACTTGAGATGATCCTCTCCATGATCCTTCCTGCCACCAAGGTCAGGCTGACAGGCCTGTAATTCCCTGGATCCTCTTTCCGGTCCTTTTTGTAGAAGGGTGTCACATCAGCTACCCTCCATCATCTGGCACTTCCCCTGTTCACCAGGATTGTTGAAAAATGATGGAGAGAGGATCGGTGAGCTCTTATGTCAGCTCCTCGAGTACTCCTGGTTAAATTCCATCCAGCCCCATAGATTTATGAGTGTTTAGGTGCAGAAGCAGACCATTAACTACTTCCTCTCGGATTATAGAGGGGTTGTTCTGCTCCTCATCCATATCATCCAGCTCAGGAAGCTGAACACTCTGTGGGCAGCTGGTCTGTCTTTTGAAGATGGAGGCAAAGGTGGCATTAAGAATCTCAGGCTTTTTCTCATCCTCGGTTGCAATGTTCAGCCAAAGTCAATCAACCTGTGCTAACATACAAGAAGCAAATGTGACCTAGGAGACGTGCCGGGCTTGTGGGGTTTTCTGCCAGGAGGGAGGTGGTGAGTCCAGTTGTAGATAATAAGTTATAGCACTAGGAGTCACCCCCCACCGTCTGAGAATGCCTGAACTACACGTGCATTTGACAGCTAACTCTGACAAAGACAAGACATGGAGAATAAGAGCACTTGGCCAAGATTTGGCCCCTGGTGGCCTCTTCCTCTGTAAGATTTTTGTCTCAGAGATATGGAAGAAATGGAGAGAGAGAAATGGATATAAAACTGCTGACACTTCAGAGATGATATTTCAAACTTATGAAATCCTAATGCTCCTTTTTGCTAATACACTCTTCAGTGGTTACCACCAATTCACCCTGGACAATGGACAGGAAAGAATTAACATAGCTGCTTCTTATTCCATTCACGCAATCTGTTTCCATTTTAAAGGCAATTTTATAAATTCCTCACACTTCTTTTATTTAATCAATTGTGATGTAGAATATTAATTTCTAAATTGCATGAATCTTAAGTATTTGAATACCCCTGTGGTCCTAAACCCTCTACATCAGACCTGTGCATTTATCTTTGTTAGCAAGTGACACAGTGCTTAAGGAGTACAGTTAAAGAGTAGAAAGATCACAGCTGCTGTCGTATTAATATTTAGAGAGCAGATTTAATAAATACCATATCTCACTCGATGTTATTATCTGCATTAGTGCTATCAGGTTTTAAGGGAATTCAGGAGATGGTTTCTTATCCATCAGGTTGTCAGAAGCAGACAAGAGGAAAATCAAATGTTCATTTACTCACATCTGGTGTTCCACAGGGATCCATGTTTAGACCCCTACTGTGTTTATCTGTATAAATGGTTTCTATCTATCATCTAAATCAGAAGAGTTTATGTGTAGAGCAAACATCATCAGATAAATATCCTTATCCACTAACTTAGTATAAAAGTACAAACTGAACACACAGAGCAGATTGTAATTTCTGCTATTTACTGAGGATATAAAACTCCTTCCCTTCTTTCTTCCACTTTTATTTTTGCTTGAGGTTCATAACTTGATTTGCAACCAATTATTGCTTTCCCCTTCTCTTCATGCCTTTTATCATTACACTGATACATCGCTTCTGTTTCTCTTGTACCGTATCAAGAAGCTGGAAAATCAGTTTTTAAAAGAGTTATAAATAGGTAACGCTGAATATAACATGAAAGAAAAGCAGATGTACCCCTGGAAATGAAATATTCAAACCAAGAGATATATTGCATCTTGCTTCGGGGAACCTGCTAGGGAGGACAGCAGTATTGTGGCAGAAGCAGTGGCACTATGCAGAGCTTTTTGCTACTGCTGCCATTATTATTCGCCTCTCTTTATCTCATCTTTTTACGATGGCGTTTTCCTTCCCCAAGGAGGAGTCGGTCAAATTTTATATGGGAAGGAGCAGAGAGAAACTGTGAGGGGATGGATCTTTGATATCAACAGCCTTTTTGGCTTACAGACTTGGCGGTTTCTGTTTTACTTTTATACAAATCTGAGTAATTGATAAACAAATGCTGAGGCCATGACCACCTACAGTTTCTGTTCCCATCTTAAACCTGGTAGTGCTGCTACTCCCTCTGTCTTAGACAGCCATATGAAGAGCATGTAAGACACATCCTCCTGCAGGGACACCTGTGTGAAGGGCATTTAGGCACTGTCCTGTTTCAAAATACCTCCCCATGGTCCAAAGAGTCTTGCACAGCATTAATGCATAGCACAGCTAAGGCTGGAAAGAGACTTCTATTCACCCTCTGTCCTCCACTAACGCTCTTTAACAAGCCAAGTAATATATGTAAAGTAGGAGTATCCTGTTTCTAAAAAACCACCCAAACCCCTCGCACTGCTCTTTCTCTCTGCCCTCTGATTTCTATGCATTACACTTGTTCAATGAGCTGCATTAATAAGAGCACCCTGGGTTTGGCTTTACCCAGAAGAGTAGACCCGACCCAGCTCTCTAAATAAGAGCTCCCTGCTGACTGTTATCATATCATTTAAATAAAAAATGCATGATCCATGGTTTTCTGTAATCCTGGCAACACAGCTGCACATTTGTTTTAACTTTCAATTAATAAGAGTAGGGCTACTTTGAATGCCTCATCTGCCTTGGTTAAACAGAAATGATTTATTAATCTCCTCCAATAAAATACATATAACACTAATAAGCAGTCTGTGACTTTCCTTGAATCCTGTTTTAAGAAGGATGTAGCTTCAAATAATTAAAAGGCAATAAATTTTGAGGTACATACAGATAAGGCCTCCACATACTCATGTATTTTGCTGTGAATAATTCTGTGAAAATCCAAGCAGATCCTCAAAACCCTCTATTCTCACTCTTTCCAAAATCAGGCATGGAAGTCATTTGACCATCCACAAGCAAAGACTAGTCAATACACATGCTCTCAGTAATATTTTGCTCCTTGCACTTTTGATTACTGCCCCACTGGAAAGTATCATGAAATGAACAAAACCAACACAGAGCACATGTTCAGATGCACAAAGGGAAATGGTGTTAATGTGCCTGTACATTGTTCTGCGGTAGGAAAGAGAAGAAGATGCAGTGTTTTATCTTAGCAGGAAAATCTGCAGGTAGATTTTTAAGACTGACTGGCACCTCTATGGGGTGAAGACCCTTTGAAGGATGATGTAGGGGAAGCCCAGCCCATAACACACAAATCTGTGCTCAGGACCTACATAATATTTTGGAAGAAGATGGGATCTGCTTGTGTCCCAAGATGGCCTTAGACACGAAAATGCATTTTAGTAACATGTTTTGCAGGGTTTCTTGGCCAAACTAAAAGGCTGGACAGCAGTGATAGGCATGGTCTTGCTGGCCCACAATTTTATTACTGTTTTACATGTTGTGAAAACCATGGTCTCGTGTAATGAAAAACAGCAATTTCATGTTATGAAAAACTGCTAAACTTCACAGCTTATGCAGTGAGTATGGGATTAGTCCTTGTCCTGGTTTGGGTTAGAGCAGAACCAGATCTCTTTAGTGATTTTACTGTTCAGCTCAGTATTCACATATATCTGGTCACATCACACTGAACACTTCAAGCAAACATTCCCAGAGTAAATGATTCAGATTTCCAAGTCAATAGCAACTGGCAGAAATACAAGACAGGAAGTATTTTCTCAGGCGTTCTAGGGTTTGGGTCAGGCTGTAAGTGAGGGCCACACAGAGATTAAGTGTGAACAGCTTTGCTGAAGTGCAACCCAATTCTTCTAGTATTTCCCTTTGCAGACAAAAGAGGAGCAAGTTTTAGATATTTGCCATTTTATCAATAGACGGTGCAAAAATGTTCTGTAGTGAGAGCAAGGTTACAGCGATTTCGAGTGCCTGTGCAGCTCCCCCTGCGCGCCCAGAGCATCTCAGAGCACCAGCAGTGATAGTTCATCTAGAATACTCAGCAACAACACAGCAAAACACAGTTTCATTTCTTGCATCCCAACTCGCGTGGGATCTGTCACTAAAAGCAATTCTGCCAGCGCTGGGGAGGAGCTGCAGGAGCCAGAAACGACGACTTCAACACTGCTTTGTTACAGACCCTACTTAAATTCACACAAGGGGAAAGCAAGTATGAGAAGTCTGTCCTAAGGGAAAAAGGGTATTCAGTGGGATCTTTTTCCAGGGATATTCAATCCAACTCTCTCTGAGGGTGTTTAACTGAAGTTTTCTTTAGAGGCATATAAAATCATAAGTCCAGGGGGCACACTGGCTTTGCAGCCTTGCAGAAGTCCAAAGAAAGGCCTGATGGTGGGCACCACCCTTCATGCACTGATAAATTAGTTCCTCCCCTGCTTTTGTTATGCAGTACTGGTGTCACATTCACTGAAGCAAGTGGGAGTATTTCCATGGACTTTGGTGCATAGTGGGTCACATAATGAGTTCCCCCATACATAGCAGTCCGAGGACCAGAGCAGCAGTTAACTCATTTTAAGTACTATTTTAAGATCTGATTCATGGCTTAGCTCTGTTTTCCCAGTTATCCAAGGACCCAAGGTAAAACCAAAGCTAAACACAACACCTTCCATGGCATCCTCCTTTTTTTTCTGTTTGTTGGTTGTGTTGTTATTGGGGTAAAAGTGAGCACTCAATACAGCCAATAAATCACTTTGTCACCTTAATCTTTTATTGATCTCAATAAGAATTGTATTTTGTTTCTTAACGAAAATTCACCAAGAAGGACATTACATCCATACACGTGTATAACACAGGAAGTGCTCATCATTTAACATTCTTATTTATGGGACAAGATATGGATTTTTGTGGAAAAATCTCCAACCAGTTTTGTAAGGTGATGAATCATTTTTTTTACAGATGTGCCTGACTAAAAGGCAACCCGTTTACCAACTACACTATGGAGCCACCTTTTGTAGGAAGGTTTTATATAAAGAGGGTATAAAAACACTTTTTCCTGAAGCAGTGAAGGTAAGGAAGTGCAGTACTTCCCCACACTAAGTCTGTTCTGTCACCTCAGTTCATTATACCATGCTAATTTAATTTTGTTCCAGATGATCACATTGGGAAAAGTCAGAAAAAAAAAAAAAGATAAACAAAGGAGCAATGACTGCTAAGGGAGCCTGTTCTTCCCCATGAAGATGAGATGGACACTCCCTCCCGCAGGACACACAAGAAACGTCAAACCTTGGATGACTCCCATGTTGGCGCTTGCCTTCTAAACATCTAGGAGAATAAAAACCATGCTCAAGCTACAGTCTGAACTAACATTGGAAGCGGGCTGGGAAAGGGGGATGACCTGTCTCTAGCTTAGCACAGGATGCTTTGGAAGAGATGGAGGAGGAGATCTGCAACCTGTTAGCACAATCACATGCTAAGTTACCAAATACAGATACTAGAGGCCACAAAAATAAGCACCTAACATTTTTCTACATCTCACACAGATGAATTGCAACCTTGTCCAACTAAACTTCACCACAATTTTTTGAAGAATCCTCAGGCCTTCTTCATTCTACACTGCTCAGCACACAGCATATAATGAAGACCTATTAAAGGCTTTAGTGCACCATAATTCTCTTTGCAAGCCCCAAGTTGTATAAAATTCATATATGCTTGCAATAATTGCCCAATAAATGTTTCCCTCTCTTGCCATACAATAATGTTAAAATGATGGCCAGAATCCTTTCCATTTCATTTTATATAACCTACAGGTCTGCACCCAAAACCACCTCCAAGACCTCATTTGCATCATTTGCAATTTATCCAGGATATCTTCTTGCCAAAAAAGTCAAAGCACAGAGAAGAAGCCTCTGCAAATCCCCTTTTGCTATGGAATTATAAAAAGTAGCCTGAAAACTTGCCAGGACTACTGAGACTAAATTTTCTATCCATCAAATACAAGGCAGAGCCTGTTATCAAGTGTCCCCTCGTTTTCTGAAATCTCATGACCATATACACATCCTTAACATCACAGGTTCATTGATCTCAAAATTATCATTGGAACCTTCTCTCACATGAATAATCCTTTTACACAGCAACAGTCACAGCTCTGATTTTCTCCAATTATGGTGTGTGCTGGCTTGGGTGGTTTTCAAACCCGACATTCCAAATAGCCCACACCAACAGACAGACCCAGTATGTACTGTCTGTGAGAGATGACCCCATACACAGGATAATTCTATTCTTCCTCATGTTAGTCACTAAACCATTTTTATAAATGGTTGTGACAATCTTGTTGTCACGAGATTACCCTTAAGTTGAAAGAAGGACTATTTCAGATGACTCTTGAAATTCTTCAATTATTCATCTAAATTTGGAGATGTACATAGAGATCCCCATGTTTTTCATGCTTTACCACTCAGTCTTCTCTGCTTCTTCATAGTCTGGGCACACACTTCTTTAGACTTTAGAGAAAAAGAAAGTTCTACCAGTGCCCACAATAAACCAGAAAGCACTTATTCCCTGCTCATTCCTGCAAGAAGTGAAGCTGAAGAAACACTTTCTCTGTTCTTTATTTGTTTTTCAGGGTCAGAAATTCAAGGCGCATTGCACAGGCTTCTTACACCATGGCTAGAGGTCAAATCTCGTAATACATGACTTGTCAGTATCTTTTAGCACAATTGATAGCAGTGCGCTGCTGACTCCTGCATTCCACACCTACAAGAAAATGTCCAGAGCAACTGAGGTTATATGATAGATTTTGTAAAATATCACCGAGCCTCAGGAAGAAAGATGGTGTTGGAGGCTGAGGAAAAAGGGTTGCACATCAACCTTATAAAATGCCAGAGTTTTGATTGATGTTCAAAACTGGTCACTAACAGTAGTGACTCCTACCATCCACAGAAATCTCTACTTCGTGGAGAAGCAGCTCATACTCATGTAATGCAGCAGAAGCACTTAGAGATGGATGTGCCCAACCCTGATTCAAAGAAAAAAAGCAGACAAGCAGCTCCTTTTCTGTGGTTTGTAAATCTTTATAAAACATGAAAGTGAAATTCTGGCACACTGGAATAAATGGAGAAATTCTATTGACCTGTGCAGAACCACAGCTAGCCAAAACGCTATTCACGAGAAGGAAGGAGTCTGTCTGTTAAAAGCCAAGTTTTAATGTAGGAAACTGAAACTATGGGAATTGACTACTAATAAGATTTTTTTCTAATATGAAACTCTTATTATGGACAATCAGCTTCCAGTGAATTCCAACTGATCTCTTCTCTGATAACACAGACAAAATTGTTGCCAGCAGATCTTAGGAAAAAGAAGGTAGGTGTAATCAGCAGGTAAGACTACAATTAGAAGCAATGATTGGGGAGGGAATCCAAGCTTTAGTGCTAGGAAAAATGATAGCCATTATTTCTTATTTTGAACTCAGTTTCAATTAGCTAATGATAATAAAATCCTTTTAGGATTCTGAAGGCTTACTACAGACATATGAATACCCAATGGCAGGTGTTCTTCCATTAACTGCTTCATCTATTTCTCTAGCAATCAGGGATGTAAATAAATCACACACAGACACATACACACACTTCAACAGGATTCTCCCCTCCCCTACTTTTGTTCCAGCTCTGTTCAGGTTGGAGCAGCAGGGAGAAGAGTAAATAATCCTGAGGAGAAGGTACAGCTATGTGCACACAAAGTCAACCCATTTTTTACAGAAAAAAAGTGTTTAAAATGTATCATTAAAATATTAAGTAAAATACATCTGGAGGATGAGACTTTTCTTTCCTTTCCCCCATTGAAATTCTGGATTACCTGCACTTGCACAGGGCAGTACAATATCGATTACTGGGAAAGGAGACAAGATCAATCAGCCCACAGCGAAAAGTCAGCAGGGAATATTCTTCAATGCACCCTGCTTAGATTCAAAACAAATAACCTTTGGGGTATAAAACAAAGTCTGCTATGATATTTGATTACAGATTAGCATTGACTTTGTCCACATCCCTGGAAATTCAAGGAGAAAAGGCTGATTTTCAGTACCACAACTTTCCTTTTATTGTGATTCCCATTTAGCAAAACTTCTCAGGAGATTACTTTCATAGCCTTCATTTATACTTCATCAAGGACACTAACTTTTCCTACAGATTGTTATCAAATGGTTATCACAGATGTATCTCGTCCTGCCAGCTCAAATAACTGAAAGTCAGAAGGTTTTACTTGACATACTGATACTTTTATATTTAATAAGCTTTTTAAAAAATTCAGAGATACAGGATGGAGAATAATCTCCCTTTACATACAAAGATAATAAAGATTATAAATAACAATATTTTAAAATGGCCTACATTTAAATTTTAAAAGGAAAGATACACAAAGTCCTTCCCAATACCACAAAAAGACAAATTACAACTTGTGTCATCTGGCCTTAGTGCAGTTTGCAACAACCTACACTTGAAATGGCAGCTCTAGAGAATTCAGCATGACTGGGTGTTTGAAGGTGCCTTTTGACTTCCTATGGAGAGTAATGGCTGCTGAAGAGTTAAGCATCCAGGGTGAGGTGATGGCAAGGCTGGGAATGACACAGCAGAACCCAAGAGGAAGTGCCTTGGACTCTGGCAGCAGATGTTTGTACTCTGCAGAGGAAGTGAGGTGTAAAAGGCAGCATTTGAACTGCATGAACCAGGCCTCTGGACGTAGTATTTTCATTATATGGGAAATTTCTGGAAAGCAATTTGAGAAAGATCTAAAGCTGATGCTAATTCTATCTCCCAAGCTGGACTGAAAAGTTTAAGAGACTTTTGATGATATTAAAAAATACTGCCAGGGTGAAATCCTATAGCCAGCTTGGATGCCTCTCAGTCAATAAACTCACACTACATGGCAGGAACTATTGTAACATGAGAAATATGAAAATACCAAGGCCTGAAAAGCATCTGTGTTCCCACCTGATTAAGCACCACTTTTTACAAAAATTACGGTAAATATTTGATCATGAAGATTAAGCCTTAGGAGGTCCTCTGTGCTAGGACAAAAGTTTTACCCCAATTAATTGCTTTATCGTGGCCTTTCGACACAGGAAATGTGCATATTTCCGAGCAAAGTTCCTGTGCTTAGGCAATTAACAGGAAGTACATATAATGCCTTTTTATAAGAACACAATTAAAGAGTAATCACACTTTTGTCATGGCTGACAATTAGCAGTCTTCCTCCCCCAGAGAGATAATACAGCTATGTCATTATCATTATCAAAATCTGAAGCCCGCTGAGGGAGTATTAGATCTCTGCAGAAAAACAGGTTGGGAGAAATACCGGCTCTGCTGAAAACAATGGCAAAACTCCCATTTTCCCAGCTCTAATTAGCTATGGTTAAATTACAGTGAACATATAGTGAACTCAGAGCTGATGAAAGAAGAAAAGGAGACCTTAATAATCAGAGATCCCTCCTGAGCAGTGATGCTGAAGCAAGAAGTTGAGAGAACCCTTCCACTCTTCCATTGCTTTCTCCAGGAAGACCACTGGCTTCAATCCCGCTGTTAAAGTGACAGAATCATGGTACTGAGATGACAACAGTTATACGATTGAGCAGCGCATCACACATGCCCAAGTAGTGTTTTGGGCTGTGCATAGTTTTTAACCTTTAGTGCTATGTTTTAATTTCCATTGCCTGTGCTTAATTCAACAGGAGATTTTGTTGTTGGGTTCTGCTTTATATATTACTGTTCCCCATTAAAACATGCAAGTTTCCACCGCTTCTGTCTCTAAGGAAAAGCCTTCTACTGCAGACCCTTCTGTTACTCCTGATCCTTCCTGACCCTGAGAGCCCAAGTGCAAAGCAGCTTTCTTCTGCTCTATCCTTTTGCCAGACAAAAAAAGTGGCAGCAGGATGAGTTGAAGGAATTAGTTTAGGTCAATTCAACTTTGTATTTCCTGTTACTGGAGCTGTGATGCAGTATGAAAAGCCGTGGTCTGCCCCTGGGGCACAGAAACAAGATGTGTGGGACCACACATCAATATCAATGCTAATATTTAACCGTTTTCATAGACACAGGGTTACTAAAACTCCACAGAAGCAAAATTTCTAGCATGTTATGTCACCCATCTCTAGAAAGAAAAAGGCAGAGTTGTTGAGATTTGCAGAGTTAAAAAGCGCTATTTGCATTAAAAATATTGTCATGAAGCCATCAGTGGACAGGGAGGAGGCAGAGTGGAAACCAGTAATGGCCATCATGATACCAAAGATGAGCGTAGCAGGAGAAAGGAGAGTAGTGGCATATTTCCTTTACACTCTGTGTTTCTGATCTTGGGTTTTCAGGTTTATGCTGGTTATAGTTAACTTCCCACATCCTCAAAACACCAAACTCAAGAGTAATGAAACTTCTGCTACTCCCTGTGGCCTGCAAGAACAAGATGCTACCCTCATCTGTCATTTTCTGCATAGAAATACTTGCTAAAAAGATTTGATTGTTCATCCCTCTGTTTTTAAATCCACTGGCTGGTTAGCATAGCCCAGTGTTTTTTTCCAGCTGAAAGTCTCAGACATCCTGGCACAGGAAATGGAATAGACTTGGCTCAGCAGGACCTTCTAAAGAATCATCTGTCTTGACTGTCTATGCGGGAGAGGAAAGATCTGGTCACACGGCACAGGTTGCACAGACAGTACCACATAACACTGGAGGAATGCCACTTCATGGCAGCGCGCGTGTGCCCAGTCCTCTAACACGCCGTTCTGTGTTGCCCAAGCAGGTTTGGATGGTTGCCAAAAGACAAGAGGCACAAAAATTCTGGAGAGAAGCCAGAAGACAAGAGGCAATTGACCTAGCACTTTTCTATTCTTTCCTGGGAATTGCAGAGCTACAACATGCCACAATTGCTTACAAGTGTTAGGGTTGTTTTCTCTACCTGTGCATTGTGTAAAGAGACTAATGTGCTTTGACCTGCAATTTGCAAGGGGGTTACAACTACCATGGGAGAAGCAAACCATAGTGCATATAGGTTCAGAAGTGCTCAGGTGGAAGAAATGGAAACAGCTGAATTTTATTGCTCCCTGCAAGAGAAGTGAGGCTTTTAAATCTTTACTTGTGCGCAGACCCAACCAAGGCTAACAGTACCAGAGAAATCTCAGGCTGATTTAAGTGCAATGCTGTACCAGAACCTCAGAGCTTGACAGCCTGGACACTGCTTCTGTTAGCTGCATGAACACAGTGCTGCTCCCCAGCCATCTATCCTCAAGAGAAACAACCTTACAGTAATGTCTCAACTGCAAGAATACATGGGTGCAGCTTCATGGCCGTTTGTCCCAGCGCTGTGCTCCAGAACCACTTGGTAGGGCAGCGGCACCTTCAGCCTCCATTCAGCAGTGATATCCCGCACACAGAGTTAATGGCCATCACCAGGCTTTGTCAAACTGTTTGAATTTGTTGCCCTTTCAGAAAATGCAAATTAAAAAAATTATGAAACAGTAGGCAATAAACCCCTGAGTTTTAGTACTGAGCAAAAGCTGAAGCTGTCTACACGTGAGTACAAAGGACTAAATAATCCCATTCTTTCCCATGGCGCAGACCCAGGAGAATTTCTGTCTCTATATTGCTTTTATAACAGCTATCTGTCTTAGTCTGGTCTTGTTGATATATTTTAAGGCTTTTAATTTGGAAGCTGTTATTTGCTCAGGTGTTATCGTCAGCATATTAAGTACAACGAGCTTCCATCAAGTCACGCGCTGGGCATTCGAGCTGGGGCAGAATTTCTTACTTAAACGCCCATGTACAAGGGCAGAATAAATAAAAAAAGAACACCTTCAAGGCCTCCGAGCACCTAGTAACCAAATCACTCTCTAACCTTACAATAATGCTCTGCTTACAGTCCTCCCAAAACGCAAGCCATTTGCCCGATCCCAAACGATATTTGGTTGATGGATTGCTGGTGATTTCTACATCAGAGCACCTTGGAGCCCCAGTGCTAAAACCCTGACAGCGTTAGCATAAAAGATTTACATTTATGTTATGAGGGCCACACAAGAATAATAATTTTAAAATACATTGCCTTGGCTGCCGGTGCACCCTGGGAAATCTAGGAGCAGCAGGCAACGTGCCGGCGCTGTAATTACAAAATGGCAGCACGGGAGAGGCTTTGGAGACAAGGAACCCGAGACCGCAGCCATCTGCATGCCTTGGTGAATTGAAATTACAGTAATATATGAAGACATTACCTGAAAAGCCCGGCACCATTTAAATGATTTACTATTACGCCCCAGCAAGCTTTAATTTAAGGATAAAGTCATTCAGCGAGCTAATCTGATAGAGGAGGCATTATTTCACACAGTTAAGTTAATTTACACTAGCTGATTGTTGTTGTTGCAGTTGGCATTATTATCTGCACAAACAGCCGATCGGCCCTGACAGAAGCAATATACTGTTTAATACAGCGTCTTAATTCAGCGGGCCAGCTATCTGTGATAAAGGTTTGTTTATAAGCAATAATGGGGAGGAAAGTCATTTTGAGGCGAAGCTGATAACACTGATGAGAAGTATTTTTTTTTTGGGGGGGTGGTGGTGGTAAGAAAACAAGCAGGAACCATCCCCTCATTTGTCCACCTGTCTAATAACAGTAACATCCCGACAGGATTCACTTAGCACTGGTTTTGCTTTCCCAGCCTAACTACAGGGTAGATCTTTGTCACTGCTTTCTGCATATATTTCCTATAACAAATTGCCATTGCAGCGCTTATGCAAGAACTCATCCCCAGTGAAACACAGGCTTCAGGAACACCTCTCTGAGCTGAGCTGGTTTTAGAAGTTTCTGATCTATCACAGGAAAGGGAAACTACATATGAGACATTGTGCAGTTCTGGTAGGCTTTTCTCCAACAGCTAATGAGGAAACGTATGTGGCACTCTTAGCTGAAGGAGATACTTCTGTGTTGTAAGATGTTTGATGGCAAGTAGTGCCAGGCGAGGCAGAGACAGCTAGCGCCAGGGCCAGCTTTGTGTTGCCTCTTGAGCAGGGCTTGGATCAGGTTGACCTTGTCCCCACAAGTAGATCAAGGATGTTTTACTCAAAAGTAAAACTGGAGGAAGAGTGGTAACAAGTTTCTTTGGAACAGTTAAACTTTTTACCAAAAAAATTCAGCATTAATTTTCCAATTAAAAACCCCCTCAAATTATAAATAAAAAGGTGTAAAAATTGCATCCTGCAGTAATTCTTTCTCTTCCTTATGCCCCAGCTGATATTACCTACTCACTAACAGATACCAAGTTGCCTAAGTTCCCCTCCTACTCCTCCACATAATAGTTAAAGTTCCAGAACATGCTCCTTGAAATTGCCTCTCTTCCCCCAAACTGATTACCTAATAAAAGTATTCTCTGTTCATAACGTCAGCATGAACACAATTCAACTGCAGTCCTAAAAAGAAAACAGCCAACCCACCCAGGACTTGTGAACAGACATTTACCTTGTAACAGAAATACAATTTAAGATTCTGTAATACTGGTTCAAACCACAGTAAAAATTAGAGGGTGTTCAGAAATTTTAGCATGAGAAGTATCTTAAAACCACACTGTCAAAAATAGTTAGAGTGTTCAATGCCTTTTAGATGTCAAACTCCACCGAATTCCACCAAGGTCAAGAATCCTAAATAATCCTAAATACCTTTGAAGGCCCAGGGCTTCAGATGTTTCTGGAAAGCATCTTTCCCACAAGAGAGATTAACAAACTACAATAATATCACTACAACACAAGTTCCCTGGTGAGATTTTCTGTGGGACTTCACAACACACTTGCAAAGAACTGACTCAGCAGAGTATCAGTGGGTGGCACCTGCCATGACCAAACCCTTAGCACAGAACACCAAGTACTGCTGCACCCAAACTTTCCACAAGTTGTTCTGGCAGTGAAGAGGATGGGTGCTCACTGGACAGGGTCCTTTGGGGCACAGTATTTGGCCCCAACACATTCTAACTACTGAGGTGTCATAATACTAGAAGTTCTTTCCTCATATCTGAACACAGTGACTCTGCTACTGCAGGATCATGTACTTTGATCTGTGTACTGCATGAACAACTGGAGAAGAGAACGCTCTGGGGGTGATCTTGCAGCAGCTTCCTGTACCTGAAGGGGCTGCACGAAAACTGGAGAGGGATATTTTATAAGGGACTCCAGTGCCTTGTAAACTGAGGTTGATGGGAGATTTAGATGAGATCTTAGGAAGAAATTCCTCCCTGAAGGTGGTGAGGCTCTGGAAGAGGCTGCCCAGGCAGGTTGTGGCTGCTGCATCCCCGGAAGCGTTCAAGACAAGGCTGAATGGGACTCTGGGCAGCCTGGTCTGGTGAGAGTGGTCACTGCCCATGGCAGGAGAGTGGGACTGGGTTAGGTCTGAGGTCCCTTCCAACCTAAACCAGTTTGTTAGTCTGTGAACATTAGCCTTGCTAGAGAGCATCTGTTTCACCAGTGCTGGATCAAGTTAGGAAAGCAAGCTGCTCTCTGGCTTCCCAGGACAGCAGGAGAGCTAACACACCAGCACAGCTTCAAGAGGAGACATTCTCACATGGCCTCATTTGCTAGGGTTTTATTATGACTTGCAAAGCAGAAATTCTTTTTGATGGTCACATCTTCAAGGTTCCATGATTTTCAAGCTCTCTGAACAGCATTTATTTGCTTAAGTCCATTATTTAACATCTTACAGCAGAAGCTCACAAAATCCACTCTCAGCCACTCAGTAATCAGAAAATTTTCATCAGAATTTGACAAAAAAAGCAGCACGAGAGCACATGAAAGCAATACAGAGCAAAAAGCAGTTTGAGGGATTTTCCCCTGGTTTATGGTAATAGCAGTGTTTTAATTACATGCTTTATGCCCCTTCTCTTGTATCCATTTGTTCTGCTTCTTCATTTGTGTTTTCTTCCCCACATTTGCTCACAAAGCTTTATGGTGCAAAACAATAAATACCAAATGTTCTAACAATATTCAGTTAGAGGTAAACTGCCACAAACCCACAGTCCTTCTAATCGTATTTTAAAGATGTTTTAGATGATGTAAAAAGGAAGATCATACCTCAAGAGATTTATTTTCAATTCAAATGTAATAAAGGGCAGCTGAGCTTGTGTCAGCAGCTGTAGTACCCCAGGAGTTCTACTCGGTTCTTGCATCCGCTTATATTTGACTATCAGGTTTCCAATGCAAAACTATCTTCAAGAAAGCAATTGTAAGGCATAAAAAAGGGTCAATACAAGACGCCTGTTTTTCTGTGCTCTTGCAGTGAACAGCACAAACACTCAGACACACAGAAAAGAGAGGAATACTGCAAGTTAATTTTAAATTATTTGGATGAATCAGACTTACGATCTGATAAGTGAATTATGTGGGAATGTAAAGTGATGAGACTAAAAGCTCAAACAACCAGATACTCAAGAATAAAGGGGGAAAAATGCAATTTCACGTATCAGGAGATAGATTTGGGGTAGATTCAGGATAAGATGATAAACCAGCTGAAATGTAAATAAAAAAGAATACCAAGCAATGCAGTGGGATACAGATTGACTGAATTATTCATTAATAACTCACATGGCATGTTTTCTTATTTACAACACTTGAGAACAAATTTATTCTATTGTAACTGCTAATTTAAAACAGGGACTGATTTTATAAATCACTGGAAGGCTATAACAAAAAGATGGCTCCAGCCTTGAGAGGGTTTATTTCCAAACTCACTACTCAGCGTTAAGCAATTTTACTCCACTGTTATTGGTGAAGTAAGTCACTCGGTAGCATCAATTCCCTCTAATTTGCATGGCACTAACATTCTGTCAGGGATGAATTTTACCCACATGAGGGATGAATCTGTTGAAGCATTTTGGGTTTCCTGCACATCTCATGCAATTTCTATTTAAATATTAAAACACACAGAGAGAGTATATGGTGGAACAACATATATACACACACACGCAACTGGACAACGGGGAGTATTTTTAATTTCATAACTTATTCAATGAGGTATGTCATTAAGCTGTTTTATTTCACCTAATGAATTTATTAACGTTTATTAACTAGAGGAAAACATTAATTGATTTGGCCTCCTGGACACACATCCCTTCTAGCCACGTTTAACTCTCTAGTTAATTTATGAAAAAGGTAACATAGTTAGATAATTCATGATCAATTGTACCAGTGGTTGAGTTCCTCATGCTTGATCCTGCATTTAATAGAGACCATCATCCCAGCCCTTGCTTTCATCCCTTCAAAACTGGAACCCCCTGGTAGGAATCAATGGTAACAGGCACTACAAAGTAACACTGAGCTCAACCGATGTTATAAAGCTCCCTCACAGTTCTGAGGGACAGGTTTGTCCCTCAGGAGAGAAAAAAAAAAAGAAATAGGATAAGAAAAATAATCATTTAGCATGGTCCAGCAACGTAGCTTCCTTTTTACCTCATCCTTAATAGAGAGAGGAGCAAAAGGGAAAGTTAATGGCATGTGTTTTGCCTTACTGCAATGGTTAATAGCAGATGCACATATCTAAAGAAAGCAGGATGGTTTTTTGATTTGACTCATGACCTAAGGACACAGGTCTCAACAGTCACTTTCATGAATCTCTATGCTAACACCAGATTGATGCAACCCTTGGAGAATAGGGATCTGACCTTGCCCAGTGCCTACTCAGCCACTCTCTCACTCTCCTCCTCAACAGGAGACCAGGGTAGAAAACAGAATGGAAATCTCGTAGGTTGAGATAAACATGGCAAGATGGGTTACCAGTTGCCATCACAGAATATGTTGAACTGGAAAGGACATATGACGATCAACAAGTCCAACCTTCCTGCAGTGAGCAGGGACACTTCCAACTAGATCTGGTTGCCTGACCTTGAACCTGTTCCAGTGTTCTGCCAACCTCATCATAAATATCTAACTGGAATCTACCTTCTTCTAGTTTAAAATCATCACTCCTGGTCTCGTCACAACCAGCTGTGATATAAATCTCTCCCCATCTTTCCTATAGGCTTCCTTTAAGTACTGAAAAGCCACACTTAGGTCACCTCGGAGCTGCCTTTTCTCCAGGCTGAATAACCCCAATTGATGCAGCCTGTCCCCATGGCAGAGGCAAACTCAACTGCCACAGGAAACTCATCTACTGCCAAAGAAAGCAGCAGAAAGAAACAAGGTGAGAAACAAGGACAAATGTTAAAAAGCCCTTTCCCCATGCCCTGTCCTGACCTTCCTCTGAGGCTCAGCTTTACTTTTTTCATTCTAGTACTCCTCTCCATCCCAGCAGGAGCAATATTGAAGGGTGGCACAAGGGGCTGTGCTGAGAGGGCTGTGCCCTCACCAGGGCTGTCTCTGCTCTACTCATCCCTCACGTCATAGAGCCACATAGAGTGATTCTATGATTAGGTTGGAAGGGACCTCAGACATCATTCAATCCCAACCCCATGCCATGGGCAGCGACACCTCTCACTAGAGTAGATTGCCCTTCCCTCACAGGTTCACCCTGAAGTACCACCAACCTTATCAAGGGGCTCAGCTGTGCCCAGTTCTGGGCAACCAAAAACAGATGGAACTGGCTTGGGGCGCCCTTGACTGCTCCCCACAGAGCCCTGGGCACAGAGACCCCGTATGTGTGTCAGCACCTTTAGAGAGGGAGGCTCTGCTTTGACTCTCTATTGTTATTTTTTCCTTCTCAGCTTTTTATTGTTTAAAAAACTCCCATTTGCTTGTCGTACACCACAAGCTCCTCCTTCTCTTACCATATTTATTTACCTAACTGTTTTAAAACTATTTTAAAGGAAAAAAGTCACTGCTCTGTTATTAAGGTGTTTTTAGTCAGATGGAAATTCTTATTAAAAAGTTGCAAATTGTGTCTGCAGTTTTCCATAAATCACACAGGGCTGGAGGCTGTGTTGCTTCTACGGAAAAGAGCACAGGAAAGAACCTCCAACAAATCACCTCATGGTCTGAGGGGAAGGACCAAAACCAGCTGAACAATATTCTCTTCAGAAGGTAGAGGCATATTAGACTAAAATGAACTGCTATAGTTGTCTCTCACAATTAGTTCTGTAAATACAAACTAAGAAGGCATCTCAATGAAAAGTATGCAAAGACATTTGTTTGCAAAGCAAGGCTCAGCAAGAGAAAATATTCCTACTGTGGAAGATGATGAGGTGGCTAAGAGCCATAAAACTATTAATGCAGTTCAGAACACTCTGTAAGGACTTATTAGTGAGCATTTATCTGATGTTAAGCTACATTTGATGGGTTTTTATTTAAGGTTGTTTTTTCTTTTTTTTCACATGGTGACAAAGCGCTGTGAAGGTTTGGAGCAGAGTAACACCTAGAGCTGAAGCAGTTCAGGTTAAAGCAAACAGGAACACAAAATATCAAGAGGCTTTGCCATGGGATTTGAGGTGGATTTGGTACCAGAACATCTTCCTCTGATGTATCACATAGGGCAGAGATCTATCAGCTCTCCAGAACTCTTAGAGCTAAATATATGTTTCACATGCCATAATGTATGAAGTAATGGATTTCCCCCACAGTAGGGTAAATCAGCACCAGAGGTACCTAAGGTTTTACAAGCAGAGAATTAACAAACTACTTAAACTGTAAGCACTTGGTAAGAGGACAAGTTGGTGTGATACTGTTGCTGCAACCATCACCTAAAGATTCCAGGTCAGGAAAGAAAAGTCAGGGAGGTATCAACACACCCAGACAGTCCAGAGCACTATGCTTGTACAAGGTGTTATCTATTAAAAGAGGAATGCAGTGCAGTGCTCCTGAACGTGCACCTCAGTCATTTCCTAGGGGTTTGTAATACAAAAGAACTGTGAAGCAGCACCTTCTCTAAAGATACCAGGAAGAATTTCTACTACTCTCATTCCTGACACCATTCTGGAAAGAAAGATTTTTAAGGCAAAAGTTTGTGACATAATTAAAAAGGATAACTTTTCAGGTTAAATGCTTATGACTTTAATTCTTTTTTTAAAGAACCTCCCTCTTTCACTTTGTTATTATATCACATCCACACACAGAAAACTACATACACACAGGACCTCTCTACCTTGGGTAGGAATAAGAACGAGGTAGGGTTTGTAGATGATATCACTCATTAGATCAGCTGAAATAGCAAGGAGAGAACAGACAAGCTATCAAGAGCACAGGCAAGTCACATCCTGTAGTCCAATAAAAGATACTGCCTCTCTCTACAAACTCCATCTCGCTTGTATTCTTAAGCCGCTATGTTTACAAGAACAATACTGCTACACATAAAAGAGCTTGGATAAATCAGATGAGAAACTGATAGACAAAATGACTTACTCATTAATCAACGTAACGCGTCTGAAATTGGATCTGGGTTTATATGTTCTTCAAGGCCTCTCCTACTGTACCACCAAGTAATGTATTCTAATCGGAAATCTGCATTAACACCTGATACGCAGCACACAGAGGTGTGATTGTTTTTTCACATAGTGTCTGTACAACAGTGAAACCTCTTCAAAGTAAACCAGTGTTTATCAAGAACAGGATTAAATCAAGCGAGTTTTGTTCAATAGTTGAGGTACATTGGAGATATCCAATATGGGATAAAAATGACTTTGCCCTGCTCCTGTATCTTCCACAAATTGTGATTATTTAACGCATTACTTGGCACACAGGTATAAATATTTGGATTAAATCATACCCACAATGTGCAGATCCTCTTCACACTCAGCTCTGTTGTCTTGCTGTATCCTAAATCACACTCAGCAGATCTTTACCCCTTCCTTACTTATTATGCAGCCCCGAAACTGCAGTTATAAATCATTTTCATTTGTGGAGGAACGATATATAATCTGATCTGAAATGAAATGTTGTCGTCCTATGTTTAGTATTTATTGATACAAATTTAACCTGCTTGTATCTTAAACTCCAGTCTTCCCCTGAATAATCTGTATTTAATTATGCATTCTATCTCTATATTGACCTTTGAAAATATCCCTCATGACTACCAAGCAAAAATGATATAAATTCCTTGGAATCCTTCTGCAATAGTTATCATTCCACTCCCCAAATTGCTTAGCACTTCCAGTTTATTCGGAGTCTACCTCCCTATTACTTAAAATCCTAAACCCCCAAGCCCTTCACACTTGCCAAAGTTCAATTAGCCATGAAGATATTACTACCCACTCAGCAAAGACACAATGATTGAATAACTGAATAATTGAATGAAGCAGTCCTGGATTGTTATGTAATGGGTAAACACGAGGAAAATTTGGGGCATGATGGTCCACCTCATGTAAAATGATTTTGTTCTCAGTCAGAAGAAACTATAGCTGTAATTTCCTGTATCATACCACATCTTACTGCAAACATTTATTATTTGATCAAAGAATCAACTAAAGAGAGACATAAAAAAGGAAATATTGTAGCTAAATACAACTCCCTCCCAATTTATTTGCTCACTCTTACAAGAAGATATATAAACAACCAAGCTGCCATTTGAACTGCAAATTAACTTCTCCCATAGATATCTAACTTTTAATTTATTACAGAGTGCATGGGAGTTTAAACTTTGAATCAGTTAATGAAATAGTAAATTCATTTTTTTTAGCATGTAAAAAGAGCAACTAATTTCTGTGGTCTTACCATGAAACAACTGATTTCTGCACTCTTGACATGAAATTCACTTTATCTACATGAATCCCAAGATTTGAGACTGCTCTGAGACACAGAAGTGAAATTCATCTCTTCTGAATAGAGGCCAGGATGTGACCTAACACACAGATAGCCTATGAACAAGTACATGGCAGAGGGAACAGGTTAATGCTTTTGGACTTCTCTGAGATTAAGAGATATGTCACAGGGAATTTCACTACATGAGAAGTGGTGGTTATTCTCTATGCCTCAGGATTGAAAAAGCAGTGTCATACATCAGATAAGTGACTAAATTCATAGGCATTAATTCCAGAACATGTAAACCTCTACTCCAACTTCACATAACAGTGTGCAACAAAGATCTTCTGCCATTCTGCAGTAAATGCAAGGTCTACACTGTAAACAGACAAGAGCTTCAAGGGTAACACACAAAAGACAAGGTAAGACATAGGCATTTGGCATGTTTTACCTAAAACGTTCCATGCGTGTACAGGAGCCTATGTGTAACTGGAGATCTATCACACAGTGACAAAACACCACCAGTAGTCCCAGCAAAGCACACTGGAGTTACTATCCTTTCCTCTGCTGAGTATGGTAATTGGAGTAACTCCACCATAGGAGCTGGAAACAGTTGGTGTACATGTGTAGTGATTGGTCCTGGTCAGTAGTTGACCAGTTATAAGGTAGTGCATTAGAACATGTTGCTTTAATGTCTGATGTGCTAGCAAGAGACAATTTATGATGCTCCAAAGACTACTCCCACTACTCCATCTTCAATAAGCCAAAGATAAAGGAAATTTCCATCCTTTAAGAATGACTGGGAATAACTGCTATTTAGATTAGTAACAGTTCAAGTACACTGGAAACACAGAGAAGCCACTTTACATGGACTTTATTATACATTGCCTTGAAAAATATTATGCTCCTTTCTCCATTGCTTTGTGTTCTAGCAGTTCTATAGCTGCAGTCTTTTCTGTGAGTATTAGGAACCTTGGTCATTTAAAATACGATCATATACTGGTATTGCCATTTAATTTACATTATTCTCTTCCCAACTTGGTACTAACTTTTATACTTGTAATTTTCATACAAGAATAACCATATTCACATATGGCTCTTGTTTGGTTAAGTGAAAATGGGTTGATTAAGTCTCTTAATCTAAAATAGCTTCTCCATTCCCCTGGTCATCCTCTAAGACTGAAAGACATTCTTGAAAGTTGCAGTAATGGCACTACCTACTGACTGTATTACCCACAAATTTCCTAAGTAAGCCTCTGCCTAGTCCTTACTCGACGGTTAGTCATTACAATGTTAAACAGCCTCCAAAAGTCACACAATCACAGACAGACTGAGAGGGGAAAGGGATGTCCAGAGGTGCTGTGTTCCAAACCTCTGGCTCAAGCAGGGTCATCTAGAGTAGGATGCTCAGTCACATGAGCATGAAGTAAAAAAGCATTTCCTGGTGATCAGACAAACTCCAGCATGTCAGCTTGTGCCCATTGTCTCTGTTCCTCTCACCACTGAGGACAGTCTGGCTCCATCATCTTTGCACCCTCCCTTCAAATATCTTGCACATTGATAAGATCCTTCTCAAGGGTCAACAGTCCCTACTCGCTTTGTCTTTCCTCCTTCAATCATCTTAATGATGTTTTACTGGACTCTCTGCAGTGGTTCTGTATTTCTCTTAGATTGGGGAACCCAGAACTGAAACCAGAATTTCAAATGTGACCTCACTGGTGCTGAGCAGATGAAAAGGATCACCTCCTCAGCCATTTGAGATAAAACAATTCTGCCAGTGAGGTTATGCTGGTCCATAGCTCCAGTGAACTTCAAAGAGAAGCAAGCCACCTGCATCTTTGCATTAACTGACCTAACCGTCTTCAGGGCCCAAGGCCCTCTGGTGGTACTGGAAGTCTTTATTTTTGTGCACGTGACCTAACCTCGAATGAAGATTTCATACTGTAGATTCTCTTCATCTGACACCCATCTGGTTTCAACAAGCATGACTGAGTGGAATAAATCACATCATGAAACAGCACTTTTTATCTTACAGCATCACCAACCTTTCTCTAGGACCTTTAGGACGATGTCTTTCACCACAGCCCATGACCCATGTGAAGTCCTCAGGAGCCTAGGCTGTTGCTATCAACCTAATGCACCGAGTAGCAGTTAAGCATCACATTAATTTTGCTAACACAGGCTGTTCCTTGGCTAATGCTAAATACTGGGAGAAAGAAAAAACACAGCAAATGTTGTATAGGTACAAGTTTTGATTAGGTTTATCTTTTGAGACAATTCAATGAGCTAGATTAAGTTTCTGGGTATCTCTCTCAAGACTACTGTGATAACAAGTGTTGTGACTTCCAAATCCTTTGAACTGCAGAAGGGAATCAAATGTGGTTGTCTCTTTATCCCAGCTTTTACTCTTTAGAATTCCAGAAGCTTTACTTTGCTCATCTGTCAAAGGGGTGGCATTAAGGGGATCACTGTTGACAAGTGATAGTACAAATTATGCAACACAAATGACATTTCACTACCTCTCCTCTGATATGCAATTCCCACACTCAATCATTCCCTATTCTATGAAAATATTAAACCACAGATCCAACAGCAGAAAAAGTGACAGTGTAGGCGTCTCTTGATATCTTGCTGCTGAACAAAAATATGTTCTGAAGCCCACACCTACAATTATGTTTGTGAAAGTTGGATCCACTTACAGTCCCCAAGCTCCTGTGGGGATCTTCAAATATGAGAGGATAGATGTCATCCCAGAATCAGGGCTATATGATCTTTTGTAAGGAAATGTTAACAGTTGTGAAAGACCTTGCCTTAAACAAAGACTAACAGCCAGAATCATGAATTTCACCAAAGGGATTTTATCTCTTACTAGGAGAAGCTGAAAAAATGATGTGATCTCCCAGTTTGCCCTTTGACAAAGCCTTATCTCAGACTGACACATCACTGGTTCCTGATGAATCAGTTCTCTCATCTTCTTAAGATGGAGAGGATTCAGTGAGACTTCATTCACTATATGCAGAGATAAGAAGAGGATTCTGAGAAGCAAGATAACAGCATTCAAGCCACCCAAGTCACAACACCAGCAGTCAAAATACAAGGAGCAGTGGTGGCAGTGAGAAGAAATTCCAATGGATAAGACACAGCGATGATCAACATTACCGAAGACACATTGGCTGCATTGCACCAGCTAGACAAAAAACAGGTTTTCAAGTCCTAGTGCCACACTCATCACTATCGTGTGACATCTCAGCCCTAAGACAATACAAATCACAGTGAAAGATAGCTGAAAGTCAACTAGTATTCTGACTGCCTTGAAAAAGGAAGACTGGAGACTTGGGGGTTTTTTTACAGTAGATGAAATTATTCCCTTCCCACCAACATATGTTGATCTTGCACACTGGAGTAATACAGATGGCAAAATAATTTTGAGAGTCACCTGAAGTCATTGCATGGACACCATTAATGATGCTGCTACCCAAGAAGTCTCTACATACACTTGTTTCTACTTGGAATCAACAGAATAGAGGAGGTCCATTTTCAATAGCCTCTGCTTTGGAACAAAACAAAACCCAAATGACCTAAGCCATACTGAGAACATTTTCAGGCTGTGCAATTGACTTGTTCTGGCACCTGACCTCAAGACACGGACAAAGCACAGAAGTATTGAAATGAACAAGAGGGATATAACATTCATGAGAGCAAGAGAAATGGGCTTAGAAACAGAAGTTCTGCCACAAGGCTGTATTTAGACTGCAAAAGCAAAACAAAAGAACAAATAAAACTGTATTAATCTGTTTTTGCCCAGAGCTTGAAAAAGCTCTTGTGTCAAAAATCATCCCTCTAAGTTACACTTGCTATTCACATTATATATTACATTAACGGCTTTTTATTAGCAATCTTATTACTGCTGATGTGCACAAGAATAGCAGCCGTTTACAAATGAACAGAATTGGACTGCAAAGAGTACAAACCATAGGGATTGTTATGAGTTATTTACTGGCTTAGTATAAATCTGCATATAGATTGAGGAAGTCAATCGTAAAGCACCTTCAGGTATGCCTCAAAAGATATGATTATGGAGGTATTGGGAGCCTTGTGAGCACACAAAGGGCTACTACAAATGGAAGAAAACAGTCCAATTTGTCAAACATGCTTAGGCATCTCTTTTTATTTGGGAATTATTGTACGGTATGTCTTGGGAAGAAAAGGAAATACGGACCTTGGCTTATTGCTACAGAGTAAGCCACTGGAGTTCTTTGTAATGTAGGATTAGACTAAGGTTAAGGATAAAAATCCCATATTCTAATGAGATTTAGGGGACACAACTCCCTATGCAAGTTTTCCCAACCTTGATCACTTTTCAAAGCTGATTTTAATTCCGCTGAGTAAATTATCCAAGAATCAGTCAGATTAGGAGGATATAATAAAACTAGAGGGAGATATACACTCAGTAAGAGCATTAGAACATGAAATCCATGGTGTAACACAGTTCAGCTGAATGCTACCCCTTTGAAAGATTGACGACAGTCCCTGAGGATGCCTTCTCACCTGCTTATGGGAACCAAAGGGAAAAAAAGTGCTTCCTTCTATCGTGTATGGTACAGTCAATCCTTAAATATGCTTAAATTTCCAGTAGCATGAAGAAAGCCCAAACAGAAATTCAATAGATGGCTAACACAAACAACATCTGAATCTCAAAATAATCAGTAGGGCTGCCCCTACTGTCCCTGTGAGGGAGATGAGGCACTGGAACAGGTTGCCCAGGGAGGTTGTGGCTACTCCATCCCTGGCAGCGTTCAAGGCCAGGGTGGGGCTCTGGGCAACTTGGTCTGGTGAGAGGTGAAACTGTCCATGGCAGAGGGTTGGGTCTAGGTGATTTGAGGTTTGTTCCAACCTAAATGAATCTGTGATTCTATGAAAAATTGCGTGATTAAGATTGTCCCATGGTCATATGAAAGAGAATAGTCAGTATGTTTAAATTTTGCTATTCTTTGTAAGATCTATAAAAGGCTACTTAACTTCTCTCAAATGTTTTCATTTATAATTGGGAAGACAGACATTCTCAGGGAGATATATTAAAATAAATCCTACATTTCAACTGATCACCAAATCATTACTATTCATGAGAGTTCTACTGTTAGTGTCACACATAATGTAATCTCTGGTTATATTAATTAATGTGATTTTGGAGTGGTCTCCTCTTATTGCTCCTTTCCTCTCTTCTCATCCTGTCCCTTGTGTCATTTTGTCACCATGTTCAGCATGAATGAAATTATCTTGCGGAATAGAGTGTTTGATAAAATCAACCTCATATCTCTTGGAGAGGCTCTTAGCTGGGGCAGCTCACCCATAAGGGAATTATTCCTTGCCATAGCTGTCATTAAGAATTCTGAATCCTCTACAAGCCCATAATGTGTGAACGTACAGAAGCCACTAAACCTCTGAAGGGACCTTAAGCTATGAGATGAGTATTTAATCTTTTGTTTCTTTTGGCATCTTTACACAAAATATTCCACAGCTGAATTCTGATAAAAATACTTAGAAAGGTTCAGGTTGGAAGGGACCTTAAAGATCATCTAGCTCCAACCTCCTACTATGAAGCAGGGACAACTCCTACTCGACCAGGTTGCTCAAGGCACCAACAAATGAACACCTTGAACACTTTCAGAGAAGGGACATCCACAACCTCCCTGAGCAACCTGTTCCAGTGTCTCAGCACCTTCATGAAGAACTTCCTTCTGACTTCCAGTCAAAACCGCCCCTCTCCCAGCTTGAAATCATTACCTCTGGTCCTACCACTACAAGCCCTCGGGAACAGCCCCTCCCCAGCTTTCCTGTAGCCCCCTTCAGTTACTGGAAGGCTGCTCTAA
>VZRI01013045.1:2912-23467 GCA_013397515.1 Upupa epops
GTTTCGCGTGCTTTCGGTGCCGCTTTCTCTCCCACTGCTGCCGCTGCTGTTTTTATGGCATCCGGCCTCCCTCCAAGACTTTCTGCCTCCTGGCCGAAGTCCCTGCTGTTTTCCCGCGATGAACAGAGCTGCTGCCGTAGCTGCGCGGCCCCTGGCCGCCGCGGACACCTTTCCTGCCACTCCCTGCCGCCTCCTGACTGCTGTGCTTTTCCGTCTACCCCATCGTTGCCGAGGAAAAGAGAGCCACATCCATCGCTCCAGGAGGACCATCACCCTCCCTAACTGTCAGGTGGACTCTGTTTGGGGTCCCTGGAATCTTCTTTGTTTGGTTGTTTTGAGTATACTGTTAGTGTTTTCTTACTGTTATAATAAAGAATTGTTGTTCCTTTTTTCCAAACCTCTTGACTGAAGGCCTCTAAATTGAAAGAATTTGATACCTGTCATTCCAAACCGAGACATCCTGCCAGGGTCTTAGGTTTATCCCCTCACCGTTGACCAAGGCTGGCTTGCTTTCTGACTTTGTCTTCAGAGTCTCCACAAGACAGTGTCAAAAGCTTTCCCAAAGTCCAAGTAGAGAACATACACAGTCTTCGCCCCCATCCAAAAGGCAAGTCATACCATCATAGAAAGAAATCAGGTGGGCATCTGCTCACAGCCTGAATGGTGGCAGTGATGTAATTGCTGTCAGGAGGATTGGATTCAGTATTGGGTTTTACCTATTTGATTTGATTGTTACTATTTTCATTAATGCAGTTTTAGCTTTCCAGACTGTCTCTCCCGCATTCCTTTTCTGTTCCCTTTGGGAAGGGAAAGGGATTAAGAGAGAGCGTTTGTTATTAGTTTACCTTTAAACATGGTACATCCACAAATACTTCACTTTTAGGAAAACCAGCCTTAAGAGTTTTAATGACACCATATCTCTGCTCAGCCCAGTTGGAGACAAGGGGAGCAAAGACTTATGCAAGCTACTTCTTCATCCATCTGCTGCAGCTATGGGGGCTTTCCTTTAGCATAAAGGTACATATCCAAATGGTTGCTTCAAACTCTGTATCAAAGACCCCCAGACTGAAGCCCAAGGTTTTGTCCCCTGCTGAACACACACCTCTTTGAAAAAAGGGTACATTTCAGCATTTAGGGAGTCTCATCTGGAAGCCATTTAGTGTTGTATTCACCTAACCTCACTCAGGGTATGGTCTTGGCTCACATACCTCTCTTATGAAGGGTTCGTGTTAAATTATTTTACCTTCTGACTATGCATGTGGCAGACCAGGACACTCATAGCTCATGCACCTATATCAAATGTCATCAAAGTGAATTAAAACAATACAGTTTGATGAAAGGGGTAATTTCAAGACTTTATCAAAATATATGATGTTCATCTTGAGTCTTTTTTTCTGAAACCTTTTTTTTTTCTCCCCTACTTCAGGTTTATGGTGCCCCTGACACAGCCACAGGGGAAATTGTTTGACATCTGCAGATTGCACTGATAATGAGAAAATTTTATTGCAACTTGATGTCTATAAATAATCCCAGTAGAATAAAACTTCTGAAAAGAAGGCTCATTTTCAAAGTGTCCTGGCACACAGCAGGGAGTGACAATTCATAAAAATCTTGACCTTTGGAAAACATTTTCACAAGAAGACATCTCTAGTACAAATTGCATTGTAACAACAAAACCATATAAAAACCAATATCCACAACATGAAGGTATTCCCATTTTTCACCTGAGGGAGTTAACACACAGGAAAATTATAAGCATGTGTGAAGCTCTTTCCCAACACAGAAAGATGATTCCTGTGATCAGAATGTTACACTTTAAGAACAGAGGTTACAGAGAGAAAAGAAGAGAATATGTTTTGAACATGTAGTGAAAAAATAATGTCCAGGGCCCTTGCAGATAGGTTGAGGGAGATAAATCATGTTGAGGAGTTTTCATGGAAAAGAACACAGAGGTAACTCTCTGAGTAACTGAGAAACAGACTCAGGAATCAAAGCACAGGAAAATGGACAATGGTGTGAAAAGGAGGAAAAGTGAGAAAAGGCAGTGATCTTTAGTTCTGTATAACAGCAAAGGTATGAGTGAATACACTCAAAAACATACGGGTTTTAACAACTCCATAAGGCTCTACCCTAGTCTATTTCAATAATCTAAATCTAAGCAATAGCTACTGATTTGGGTTTTTTCCATACTTTTGGTAACTTTAGAAAGTGGTAATTATGCCATGCACAAATTAACAGCTTTCCCCCAGAGATCTGGATGCGCAAACAGTGTGGCTGTGTTCACAGAGCACACTGCACCATTGCAGTCCCTAAAACTTTCAAAGGGGTTTTGATACCTCTCACTAGATGTAGCAAAGTAGTGGATTTGGCAAATGGAGTGTTGTATGAATTTTATCTACTCTGAAAATGTATGGCAATGCACTTAAACAAAAATACTTTAAACTTTTACATAAGCTGATGGACTGCAGGTGAACTTTTATGTTTCACCAATAGAGAGCCCTCTGATTCACTACATGTAAGTCAACATAGTCAGATATTCTGCAACAGGTAAAGCAGCTACAGTGTGCACATGTGCTACAAACCACATCACCAAAATGAACTTAGAGCCAGTACTTGGATGCAGTTCCCCATATTGCTTCTCCCTTCATAGACCACTGTGGGGCTTTGCCAGAAGAAGCTAGAGCAGGAATTAGGGCCTATTTGTTCCAGCTTAGCTTTTCAACTTTTCACATGGAGAGATCATGCACTGAAAATTGCAATATGCTGCAGGTTTAGACATCATTCTGCTTCAAATGCTGTTGCTTGTAGCCTGCCTTCAAAAACAAGATGAGGATGTCGCCCTTTTTTTCTGAAAGTCCACATATGATGGAAAAGGCATGAAGCTGCAAAAAATGCAGAGCATCTTCTGAGAGCCCTGCTCTGACATCAAACAGCTGGTCAGGTTGTGGGGGAAGACCTGGCCACTGCAGTCCTGCCATTGGACCCTGCTGGGCATGGCGAGGGCAAGAACCTGGCCTAACTGCTTTACTGGAGCAGTGCACCTGCAATCCTCCCTTCCCTAGAAAGAGCTTTCCCTGGCTGCAGGGCAGTTGCTGCATCTCTGCCATGGGGGCCAGCCCCAGCCCAGTTCCTGGCAGCAGGTGGAAGCAGGTAGTAAGCTCCCTTTTCCTCCCTTGGAGGAAGCCACTTGGGAGATGGAAAAAGAGAGAAAAAGAAAAGAAAGGAAAGGGCCCTGAAGCAGGCCTATTTACCATGTTGCCTCTGTCCCCACCTGGGTCTGACAGCAGGTGCTGTGTGCTCTGCCAATGAGAGTCTGAGAGATGCTTTTGATAAGAGAGATCCTGAGATACTGATCTCTTAAATCTTTGGCAAACAGAAAGAGACAGGTTCTGTCTATTCCTGTGTCTGAGATGCTGCTGGCTGTGGTCACACTGATAAGAATTCCTAATACATAAGAAGTTAGAAGCAAACCTGAGGGGAATCTGGTGTCTGCAAGAGAACCAGAAAAGGAACTTTTCCACAAGCGTCATAGTGTGGATGGAGGGGATGAGTGAATTCCCCTCTGGATAGTGTGTTAGTGTGCACTCTCTTGTTCCAGGGCTCTCATCAGAAGCCAAAACCCAATGTGTTATCTGTCTCCCATTTCTCTCAGACTGTGTGTAAAGGCATTGTGATAGAGTTTCTGTTTTACTTTTTCTTTGCTTCTTTTACTTATTTAGAGGTTTTTCATTTTCTTACTGATGAGTTCAATAAATTAATTCCTTTTTAGCAAAACTTTTTAATTACCTGTTGAATTCTCAGTGAGAGCTGGTTGGTGTGCTTGGATTGCAGACACAAATCCAGAACTGATCTAGACCTTTGTTTTAACCCAGGACACTGGTTCCTGACTGGTAAATCTAAAGTAAATGCAGCCTGCAGAGTCCCTATTGCCTCTTATTTAAATCTAGCAGCTATTTCACAAATTTCATTTTTTCTGTCTCTCTGTCTAAGCTGTGAGTGATATATGTAGCCATTCGTATCTCACTAATGAGATAGCTTTCAAACTTCACATTTCAAGTTCCGTGCAGGAGTTGAGGTTCTGTGCCCTCACAGTACTCACAGGGTGCAATGTTAAGTGTCCTGTGATGGTTTCCAGATGACGGGTCATCCAGAGGCCTGAGGATGCTCACATTCAGGAGAATTCCTCTTCCAATCACATCAGGCCCACAGCAGTGCAGAGACATTTAAGTCTTTGAAATATCAAACATCAGTTATAATTGAAAAGTACAGTAGTGTACCAACATCTCAGAAAATTAGGCAAAAGAGTCACAAATGACCTGTATCAGACACGTACCCTACCTGTTATTGCACACTTCTAATAATGTAATTTGCAGGCCCCATCAAGCTATGTGTTGCCCAGTTCATTCTCCCGACTGCTAGCAGCAGGTAAGACAACAGGTTACTTACTTCTTCAGTCTGGCAAGCTTTGCCAATTGCAGCGCAAATACCAGTCCCTCTTTGAGCCATTTCTCTTAAAAACATGAAGATTTCATCAGACTAATATCAACACATCTTACAGTAGTCAGACTATCTTTCAGTCTGCCACATATGCCAAGGACAAGGTCAGCATAGAAACTGACCCTGCTTCCTACCACTACATGAACTCCTTCAGGCCAGGCACAGATATAAAACAACTAGTGGGATAACAGCACTTAATTCCCACAATTTTCTATCAGCTATTATCAATGCTCATCTAGAAGTCATGAAAACAATCTAACTTACCTCACACACACACACCCCTACACACACACCTACACAGAGGCAAATTCTGCCTATTTGTTGTTTCAGCAATTTAAAAAAAAAGTTGGAGAGAACACTGCTGCAAAGCCAAGTGACAGTACATTATGACTTTCAGTGTTGGTTCTTACAGACATCTAGTTTTTGCACAGTTCTGACTTCAAGATGAATGCAGCTTCAGAAAGACTAAACCAGAAGCAAGGTTGTTTGAAATTCACACATCACAGTATCAATATTTAAAATGTAGGCTTTACTAGTTAATCTTCAGAGGCAACTGTCTGACATTTGAGCAGTCTTTGGCCTTCTTCAAATACACTGCAGGTAAAACTAAACCTAGAGGCAATGTAGGCCTCCTGCTGAATGAGCTGGGTGCCCTGAAGACAGAGCATACAGAGAAAGCAGACACACTGAACACCTTCTTTGCCTCCTTCTATACTTCTGGGAGCTGTCCTGATATCAAAGCCCATACTGCTGAGGCCTCAGAGGAAGTCGAGGCAAGAGTGGAACTGGCCTTGGTTGATGGGGACTGGATTAAGGGATAAATTGAGCAAAACGCATGTACATAAATCCATGGAACCTGATGGCATGCACCTGTGTGTGCTAAGGGAGACAGTGGAAGTCATTGCTAAGCCACTCTCTGTCATCTTTTCTAAGTCATGGGATCAGGAGAGGTGCCTAGGGACTGGAAGTTAGAAAATGTCACTCCAATATTTGAAAAGGGTAAAAAGGAGGACCCAGGTAATGATAGACCGGTCAGCCTCACCTCAGTTCTAGGAAAGGTGATGGAACAGTTTGTCCTGGATGCAGTCTCTAGGCACATCATGGACAACAGGGTCATTAGGAGTCTTCCATCTGGGCAAGAACAACCCCAGGTACCAGTATAGGTTGGGGACTGACCTGTTGGAGAGCAGTGTAGCAGAAAGGGACCTGAGGGTCCTGGTGGACAGCAGGATGACTATGGCCAGCAATGTGCGCTTGTGGCCATAGTCAACGGCATCCTGGAGGGCTCAGTAGGGGATGGTTAGCAAACCGAGGAAGGTTTTTCTCCCCCTCTACTCTGCACTGGTGAGACCTCATCTGGAGTATTGTGTCCAATTCTGGGCCCCTCAGTTCAAGAAGGACACGGAGCTACTGGAGCATGTCCAGCGCAGAGCAACAAAGATGATGAAGGAAGTAGGACACCTCCCTTATGAGGAAAGGTTGAGGGAGATGGGTCTCTTTAGCTTGCAGAAGAGGAGGCTGAAGGGTGACCTCATTAATGTCTATAAATATGTATGTGAGGGGTGGGTGTCAGGAGGACAGAGCCAGGCTCTTCTCCATGTCATCTAGTGATAGGACAATGGGCAATGGGTGCCAGGTGGAACATAGGAGGCTCCATATAAATATCATAAGGAACTTCTTGCCAGTGAGGGTAACGGAGCACTGGAACAGGCTGCCCAGGGAGGTTGTGAACTTTCTTTGTCTGGAGATATTCAAGACCCACCTGGATATGTTCCTGTGTGACTTGGTCTACGTGGTCCTGCTGTGGCAGGCAGATTGGACTAGATGATCTTTTGAGGTCCCTTCTGATCCCTTATTATATTATGATTCTATGATTTTTTTACATTTAGTATGCATTTGAATTTAAATCTACATTTACTGCCACATTTCTGCAGTTAAATTATCAAAACAATGTGAAATTTCTAAGCTGCATAGCTATATCTGTTTGCTATATTAAGTAACACTGTAATAAACCCATAAACTATGGTTTCACTGATCCAGTAATCATTAAAACATGTGACAGCTTGATTATAACCTGAAGCAAATTGATGCAGCCTTAATAAATAGGAGAATGACAAACTGTTCCATAGACATCAAGAAACTGTTATGTATGGCACCCAATTAAGGAACCCTTTTATGCTATTTTCAGCATATCTGGCATCTACTGTGTTCGTACTTTCTGGGTTTTTTTAAGGTAGACACAGGGTAGCTCTTGCAATATATGCTAGCAGTCTTGCTGTTTCCAGATAATTTTTTTAGAAGAAATGCGTTAATCAGAATCTAGAGGATAAACAGCCACTTTTAAATGCTAGGCTGAACTGTAAATGAAGACATCACTTTTCATTCTCCAGAGATAGGGAGTGCTGGGTGAGAGAACGTGCCCTATCACCAGTTGATCAGTTATCAGGTCGATAACAAGATTAACTAATTTACTTAATATGCTGGTGGGCTGAAACAAATAAAAACCAAGTCTATAAGGAGGATTCAAAACCACTTATAAAGTTGCAGGGAAGACCAAAGATTTCCTCAATTTGGGGAAAAATAACAAAACAGATTTAATTCACACAACATAAATATCCCAACACTAAGGCTTACAGGGACTAATCACATTTTCTTACATAACTGAGCCAAGCTGTTACCTCAGCAGGAAGAAATGTCTAGCAGTTATTTTCATTGTGGAAATGTGGTGTCCATAGCTCAGTGTCAGTGGTTCCTTTAAGGATAAGCTCCTTGCTCTATGTTTTCAAAGCCAGTTTCCTGCTCCAGTTCATCATCTTCCACAAGCTACAGGTGGGACTCTCTTTCTCCATTTTAACACACTATGGACTTGCAGGTATACTTCTCTGATGCCGATCTCTGAAGTTCCAAATTCCCATTCTCTACTCCACCACCACACTCCAAGAGAAAGTGTGGCATGTTCCGCTCCAGTGCTATGTGCTTCAACTCCAAACAATGAAGTTCCACTAACAGAAAACAGGCAACTGGTAGCACTGGGTTTTCCTCTTAGACAAATATGTTTATTTACAGAGGCACCCACTAGCCAGAACAGAAGCTGAGAGAAAGCTTGGAATTCCAGGCTTCTTACCAGAAAGCAACTCCCTCAGGCTAAGACACACCCAATTTGATCTACAGCAGTGCCACAGTAAGCTGCGGTATGTTCCTCACACAGAAGACTGCATTGATGTTTTTCTTCTATTACCAGGCTGCATTAGTCTTTCAATAAGTGACCGGTTTTATACAACTTTTACAGCATGATACTTCAAAGCACTTTCCAACAACAAAATTAATGACAAAATTAGTATTAAAATAAGAGTATGGGCAAGCAGACTTAAATACAATAGAAGTTATATTTATTTATATATAACAAAGTGAAGTGATAGTCACCATATGTCATCCTTAGACCTTTCTCAAATACATTGTATACTCATCTGACTAGCTTTGGCAAGGTAAAGAATTTGTAAACTGGGGGGCAAGATACCGTTGTGACCAGCTGCTCCCCAGAAGTGTCATGTGCTGTGCTGATCACCAAGGTTACCCTACAAGAATCTTACACTCAGAGCAAAAAAGTCCTCCAGGCTGCAAATTAATTGTGTGGATAACTGAACAATGAATTACTGGATTCAAAAGCACAGTACTGAAATGGAAAAGGGAACACCTGGAACATGAATGAGTTTGTATGAACCTACAAATATGGGTTTGTTAGTCACAAAATCTGCTAAAGTCAGCTTCAGAATACAGCAGACGTGTTGCAAAATTTAATATGATTAATTGGAGATAATTATATCTATTTATGTATGGGCCATATTGCAGACAGTTACCTCAAGACAAATATGTTTAATAGCTACAAACAGCATATATAATATAGAGCACTATGACAATGATTTAAAGAAAAAATTGTTTGCATGAAAGCAAAAGCAGTCAGTACCAGTTGCTGAAAAGCAGTAATTGCTCACACCATCACTTTTGAGGGCATCTGTAAGGGATTGCACTAAATACCTCTTCACAGACTCCTTGCATCAAATGTCACTGTTGGTGAGATCAAGTGGGCAAAGAGGCCAGGAAAGAGTATCCTGTCTCTGTCAGTAAGCTGGTCCTGCTCTAAGTCACTAAGGGACATATATATGAGTGATGGTCACATCAGATGCCTCACAAATTGATGCCTGAGTGCTGCTTCAGGAAAACGGTACATTTGAGCACAGCCACATGGCATGGAACTGCCAAGGAAACTATCTCAGGCTCAAAGAAGGCAATGGTTATTAGGGAGGTCTTAAGAGAAAAACAGTAAAAATCAAATCCATCACCAAAAAACATTGTTTCTTAGAATTATTACAGAAGAGGATTCTGATTTAGTGAGAACCTTATCAGGGAAGACCCCCCAGGTGAGTCAAAGACAACAGTCTTTTCAGGATCTTTGCCCCATCTTGCTGAGTGTTGGGAGCCTGCTTGAGACAAATGTGCTCAGCATCTCCCCAAGTAGCTGGTAATGGCTGGAGGATTCTTCAGAGTCCCTTACAGCAGTCTCTATCAAAGCAGTACCAACATCTGCAATTAAGTGCTCAGCCACGCGTGATTCCAATAGATAATGCTTTTTCTATTGGGTTTTATCATTTAAACCCATTCCTTTTCCTCCAAGGCACACCAAATATGCATGACAGACTTGTATCAATCAGTCTTCTGTGCCCATCATCTCCCAGACTGCCACTGGTTTTCTCCTGTGAAAAAAATTATTATCTGTACAGTATTGCAGTTCTGAAACCTGCAATGTTGTCTGTGTTCATTGCCAACAGAGAAGAAAATGGCTTGCCAAATAGTAGTGAGGACATTCCACTCAGAACACAGACCTATATGGAAATACAGTATAATTAAATGTAGATGAACTGAAACTGAGGCACATTGGGGTATTGACTATAACCAGTTTGCATTGATCTATACTAGTTTCTTTCCTCATTCTAGTTTGAAGTTTAGTATCATCATTTTACCAAGAGTAAACAGGTTGAACTCCTTCAAATAATAGAAATAGCAAATCCAAATCATCTTTCTAAAGATTGTCAGCACATAGCTATAAAGTATTTACTATTAATGTTAACCTGAGCTCTGGCATGAGACAGCTGGTAATAAAGCCCAGTGTTAACCCTCTTTTGCAAAAAAAGGCAAGATTTTCACTAGTTTTTAATACTTTTCTGTTCTCAAGGGCTCTAGGACATGAGATACCACTATGAGACAGCACCTGAAGCTGTCAAGCTTGACAACTGAGTGAAGAATTAAATAATCAATAGGTAGGAATTAAGGGATCCAGCAAAGAGAAAATGTAAGTTGTAAGTGTAGTGAGATGTTCTTCTATGCTTTGAAGACAAAGGGAGGAAAGAAAAGTTAGAAATTATGATAGTGATAGGAAGACTTGAAAAATAGCAGACATCAACAGCAGATGAGAAAAACAAGGTGTGTTGAGAATCCTTCACAGCTTTCTTGTGAAAATATATCCCAAGAAAAGCACCTTGAATTCAAATGAGAATATGTAGCAGAAGAAAGGAAAGGAAAAGATGCATGAAGAACAAGACAGACCGGTAGCTCTGTCCAATGCACAGAGCAAAAAGGATACAGCAAAGAAACACTTCCACTAAAAGAACACGGTACTCCCACTAGAGCTGAGGTGGTGTATGCACCCAGATAATGAGGACAATTAAGCAGGAGGGAAGGACAAGAAGGGTAAAAAAAGACAGATTCAAAGGACAAAAACAGTACAGACCTCACACTTTCCTTTGGTTGTATCCCCAGCTGTCTCTTCCTTCAGGGTTCAATAAAGCATGGAAGCTTTATGTGGGAAGCAGCTAAGTTGGTAGAAAGAGCTACAAGAGCTGTGTCATGTGTTAATTCCTCACCCCTTGATATAACATGAAATTCCATCACATAATCAATGTTGGAACCAATGGATATCCCTTCTCCATGTCACTATAAATGACACAGGGGAGGACTCAATTGTCTCCTTCCTGCTTGAGCAATGTGATGGATAGCTCAGCTGCAGATCTGCTGTTTTCCCCTGCTACTGGACCTTGTGGAAAGACAATCCCTCTCCCTATCATTCTCTGTTAGCTTCTTGTACAGACACAGGAGACCTGTGAAACCACATGTGAGGTGACTGGCTGGGTACATTGCCAGGGCAACTGCAGAGTATTTAAATGTGGTGGTTGCTGGAGGCATCCAGTCCGCATAGGAGCAGGTGGCTAGCCTTATGAGTAGAGCACATGGGGTACATTTGGGTGCTCGTGGTTGGGTCCCGCATCTGTCTGCAGCAGCCTTCAGTGAAGGGTGCATAGTAACCGTGCTACAAGCTCTGCCTGCTCTACCCAAGAACAATTGTTACCACCTAGCAGAAGACCATGACCTCTTTATGTGCCACCACAACTGATGCATGTACTGGAGCTTGAGAGAAGATATACAGTGACCCAAGACATCGGGCTGCAGGGTGTACCTGGCTGTGGCATGAGTGCAGCACAGAACTGACCTGTGGGAGATGCACCCAGGTAGAGAAACTCCTCTGCTTGTGACAGAACTCCAAGGAGAGGTAATCGGGCTGAGGACAACAAGGACTGCAAAAAACAAATACTGTTAGAGCCACAACCTTCTTTCCCTAAAATAGGCTCAGATGGAGCTCAGGATGGGCAGGAATAGATACAAGACCCTATTTGGGGCAGTGGGCAACTCCCTTCAGAGCCTCCCAAACATTCCCAGTTGCCTTTACAAAATAGACACTGGAGTCTGGAACCTGAACTATCCTACAGTGAGGTCTACTGCCTCCTTGAGGCCTAGGTTAGTGACATTACAGGAAAAATCTAATACAACCCTCTGATTATTACTCAGTACTGGTCACACAAGCTGGAAATGGTGAGGTTAAAGAGAGAAACACAAAATCACCCAAAAGGGACTTTGGGGCACTGAAGTGATTACTTATGAGATAGTAGCAGAAGTGGCATCTCCTCAATCTCTTCAGTGGCAGGGTAGAATACTGGAAGGAGTGAGAAAGCTCATCAGATTAACACATGCCTCAGAGACTGGTGTGATCGGAGAAATTTTTGATTTTTTGGCCATGGAGAGGTTTGCAAAGCACTGGGCCACCTGAGGTCACAGGTCACAGCTTTACATGTTAGATGAAGGTGAGCTGTCTCAAACGGGAAAAAGAATCCCTGCTAGTGACTTGGTGGGTCTTATTGAAAGGTTTTTAAGCTAGATTTGAAGGGAGAAGAAGATGAAACCAGGCTCAGTAGAGGTGGGCTTGGGAGTAGCATACAATCACTGGGGCTTAAATCAACAGCTCTCTCAAGTGTGTCTACACCAATACACAGGAAGCATTGAATGCCATTATACAAGAGGATAAATACGACCTAGTCATCATAACTGAAACATCATGGGATGACTTTCAAATTTTACAGTATGTGGTGCAACTTGTTCCTGTACTTTGAAGATTTTCTTTTTGAAGAATGTCTAGACTTCTTTGTACTTTAGAACTGCCTGCCAAGGGACATTGTCAGTGAGTATCTTAAACAGGGCAAAGTCTGCTTTCTAGAAGTCCAGGGAGATAGTTCCACTGACCCGATTCCTTACTTTGACAAGAATTGAAAACTACCATCTCATTGCTTTCTGTCCACAAACAGCAGGTCTAGCTGGGAGCCTCCTTTCCTGGCTCATTTACCAGCTGCATTAGGAAGTTATTTTCCACACACTTACAAGAACTTCTGGGGCTGTTTCCTTTTTGGTGTGTTGTATTTCCAGCAGATAACTGGCAAATTGAAGTCCCCCACAAGAAAAAGGGCTAACGAGTCTGAGACCTTGCTCAGCTGCTTACAGAATACTTAATCTGCGTCTCAGTCTTGGTTGGGTTGTCTATATCAGGCCACCATGATGACATCAACCTTGCTGGCCTTTCCCCTGATTCTCACTGATAAAACATTTGACCTTATCAGCACTGTCATGGTCAAGCACAAGACAGTAAAGACACTCCCTAATATACAGGGCCACTCCACCACCTCTACTTCCAGGACGATTCCTTCTAAAAAGCTTATAGTTGTCTAATGCAGCACCCCAGTTATGTGATTCATCCCACCATGTTTCCGTGAGAGCAATTACACCATAGTTTTTCTGTTGGACAGTAGCTTCAGTCTTCAGCACTTTAGTTTATGGGCATTTTTGAAGGATGGCAGTCTTATCCTCACTTGATCATTTCTAGGCACTACTGTCAGTCCTACCTCGTCTGTGTCCCCTGTGTCTTCCCTATGACACTCTCTGCTACCTCCACTGAGGAGCTACTGGAGCTAGCACACAGATCCACAAACACTGATTTGTTACTCCCAGACTTGCCTGTAGCCAGCCTGGTTTTATTTCTTTACCCCTTCAAATCTAGTTTAAAGTGAGTTGAAACAACTCACAAGCAAAAAACCCTTTGCTACCTTTGAGAGAAGTGTACCCAATCTGCTGCCAGAAATAAAGAAATAAAACCACATATCCTCCCAACCGCTCCCAACAGATGAGAATAGAATACAAACTTATATTCCACAACCCAAGACAACACCTAACACGGTACCCAGGATTTAGCAGTGACCTTGGTCCACATAGGAGAAAGTACAAGCAAAAGCCTTTCTGCAAACTAATCCTTAGTAATCACTATAAACATCAAGCATTTATAGAGGCACACACTATCTGCACAAATACTGTTAACTTCAGAAAGTGCAGTTACTTAGAAGAACTCTCAGTCTGATGCTATAAAGTCAAATCACCAAATAAAATTACTTCTGTTCTAATTCAAACCAGGATGGGATGACAAGAGGCACTGCTGCAAGTGGGTTGACTGTATCCTCTCAGTTACGTTAAGGGAGGTTAACAGCTTCCTCTGTTGTTGTTCTGTGCCTTGCAACTATCTGCCATCCTTCTAGGCTGTTGCTGCAGGGAGTGCAGAGGTTGTGTATCTGAGAGAGTAATTTTGGGGAAGAAGGAAAGGGAATGAAGGAAACAAATCACAGCATTAACAAGTCAAGAAGGCAATAACTACTAGTAGTCTGTGGCACAGTAGCTGGACTAACAAAACTATTATGACTATCTGGTAAGCCAGTCATCTATTGGTCAGTGTTCTGTTTCCATCCCAGTAATGCAGACTAACAGTTCAGAGACACCAGATTTGTGTGTGAGTGAAGTTAAGTGGACAGGGCAAATAGACGCTGATAGTGTACTTTCTTGTTACTTTTCAAGATAGGGTGGCTGTTGTGCTGCTGATGCTTTCACTTGGATGTAGCTTCTTGGGATTAACAGACAACATGATGCCTGTTTCTGTATCATTGGTGAGTCCATCACCACAGCATCACATCTTTGCCATGAGCAAAGAACAGGGCTGATGCCTATTTTCTATGGATATTCCCTTACTCTGTTCCTTGATGGGATAATCTCTGTGGTGGTTTATTAAATAGCTGGTGTTCTATGTGCTGTTTCCTCTCCAGTGAACTCCAGCAGTGGATATGGAGCTTATAAAAGACTTTATATCATATTTTCTGTGTTGTTAGTCTCACGGTGTGCCCATTTGTAAAGTGTTTAGCATTAACAGGCTCTACAGATAAATCTTGCAGTCACACAAATGTTGAAACCTCACACTTTCTCATTCTGTGCTGCAAGAGCTTTCTTGTTGCTGTATTAACAATGTGCAGAGTAGTGGTATCTCATTCACAGAAGTGCTTCTCCTCAAAAGCTGGATAAACAAGCAACTCTGGGGAGCAAAGCAGGCATTCCTCAAGAACATTTTCAGTTTTATTTCTTTTCCAATACAAGGTTGTACTAGCAGACCAGTGAGACTCACTTTTTAAATTAATTTTGGTTGTTCACACAGGCACTGTTAACAGTCACTGAGTTAAATCCTCTGACTGATGAGTGATGAGTATGCCTATCTTGCAGGGGGGATGCTGCCCATTTGGAGGCCAGTGCAAATATGGAGGAATAACAACAGAATTTTTTCAATAATCTATGTGGTCTGTCCCATGCGTCAAGGTCAGGGGAGCATCCAGCACAGCTTTGAGATACAATATTGGTCACTGGCCAGGGCAAGGCCTCTGCATGAGTGATGTACTAGGACCTTTTCCGTTTCAGAGTTTATTCCTTAGTGAAAATCCAAGTGGGATTAGGAATTGAAATAAGAGGTGAACAAGAGTTGGGATGTAAAGGAAAAAAACTGTACTGAGAGATGTTGGGGATGCAGAGGGGCATAGGATGGTGAAAGACAGGCAGTTTATCTAAGAATTGTTGCTACTGAGAGTGGCAGGCATCTGTTTTACTATTTAGTGTTGAGCAGGAGGTGCCAGGAGACTGCTTTCTATATGTGAAAATAGAAGGCACCTTGGCTTAGAGCTTGTCCGCCTATTGACATTTAGACCTGCCTGCTAGGTCTGCTTTTCCAGGCTCATGAAGGTTCTCAGGAACTGGTCAGAGGAAGGAGCAGGTCTGAACCTGGTGCTGCAGGGTCAATAATGCCAAAGTTCTTCGGTTCCTGTTCTGGACTCTCAGCTGCAGATAAGGTTCAATGCTTCTTAGTTTGGACAATATTAGAAAAATATTGGAAGTTCTCTGACACATCCTACTCCTTCCTGATGTTTCCTTGCTTTGTTTGCTAAAACAGACTGGTCAATCAGGAAGGGAAAACAGGACGGGTAGCAGTATTCTCCAGATCAGGTTCAGGAAATGGGAGGAGACCAGATGGAGACTGGGTTGGAAGTACAGGGTATGATACAGACCTGCAGTAGGACATGGGTCTACAGAAGAGAAATGTTGGGAAGCCCGTAAGACTACATAATGAGAAAATCTGTGTGCACCAAGAAGAGAACAGAGAACAATGAACAACAAGCAAACCTGTCATAGGGTAACACCTACTGCGGTTCTCAAGTCCCTGTTCATTGCTGAGAGGAGCGAAGAGGAAGTCCTTCAAAGAAGAGCTGTGAAAATTAGAGGAGTCTGTCAAAAGAAGAGCTCGATGTGCTCAGTCATAGGAGGAAGAAAAGATAACCATGCTTACCCATACATAAAAGGCTGATGCAAAGATAAAAGAGGCAGAGCAATTGTATTTAGTCACTGACAAAAAAAAGTATTTTGAGGGCCAGCAAGTCAAATGATTGAAATACTACAGTCAAACTTACAACCTTCCAAATTTCAGTTCTCTTGAAGCTGAAGGAAAGAATTCAGTGGTCATGGGATCTGCAGTGTAGCCAAGAATACAGATGGCATTCAGATCCAGCTGTAAAAGAGGCAGTTGGCCTACCTTTTAGATTAGAGAGCTTGCAGTGAAGAGCTGTGTGAAGGGATGCTTTCTTCTCACAGATCCTGGTAAGTGTCAAATTATCAGCCTGTAACTTTCCAAGAGAAGGTGCAGGTGCTGCAGTTACAGAAGGGTGCTTTTAGAATAGGGACAGAGATGTCAGCTTTGATTTAACTTTTGTGATTAGATAACAATTAATAGAGAAAATAGTGTTGAGTACTTTAGTCCAGTTTCACAAATGCAGTAGCTTACCCTTGTCACTATATGGATTCATGCTGTGCATGTTGCCATGGTATGGTGCAGATAAGTGAAACAATATGAAGTGTGAAAAAGATATCAACTACAGAACACTTTCATCTGGCCTAGTTTCCCCATAAATGTCAAAGCATGTAGGTGAATGACAGTAGGATAAGGTCTTAAACTGCAACACTGGACTCTGATGAATACAATAAAATCATGGTGTAAAACTGCTGAAGGCAATTGCCAAATCAACATCTAACACCTAACACCTCTGGATGCACTGGACCAACTCCATCTGTATGCATGCAGATTCTAGTCAGACACGGAAAGTCAGCAGTAAGAGCAAGATGTAAGTGACGTATCTAAATTAAATACCTAATTAATCCTCACTTATTTGTCTAAACAGCTTCTGCTGAATGGTCTGTGACAATAATGCTGGAATATTAAACCAGGACTGTGATATAAAATGCCTTTCCTGTCTCTGACAAGTACAGTTTCAAGCTAGGTTCTGTCTTTCTTGCTTATTTTCTGTAATGACTTTTTGGGCTTATGTAAATCCCTTTTCCTTGCACAGAGACAGATTACTATACTAAGGTCTGGCCAAATATTATGGGAGAAAATATAGTCTGGTTTTGCTTTTACCTAACCCAGACTTCATCTCTATTTTTGGCATGCACTGTAATTTATTATTCAATATTCTGTTAGTCTTGGTGACATGTCAAACCAGATACGTAAGACCACTTTCATATGGTTTTGTTTATTTGATCAAGCTCTTGATCTAGTGCTTGAAATTTCTTTCCTGCATGGCCTCTTGCAGTATCCTGCTGGCACCCAATTCACTGAATTTGGCATGCAATAATTCTTTAGTATGTTTTCGTCTGGTCCAAGGTTATCTTCCCTTTTGCTTTCTGCCTCTCTTCTTGGCAGCACTTTTTGTTTCAGCGTAAGGTTGCTGCATGGAATGCATGTCTCCTGCAGACATTCTATTGGTACTTCTTTCTTCATGTTAGCTGTAAACTGTGGCAGCTGTAAAACATGTTCAGTCCCCCTCATCAGCTGCATAAGTAGAGGAACAGAAACCTGCAACCTGCCGCCACTGTAGTCATCCCACACCAACGAGACAGATGATATGAGCAGAGTGTGCTACCCACTTTAGGATCGTTTACCAAATCTGCAGGAACCCTTATTGCAATTGAAGAGAAACTGGTGCAGTAACTGGAAATTAAGTATGTTCTCCCTACATCAGTAGGAGATGTATTAAGTAAGCAGTGCGTATTTGCATGTGTCTGTATAATGTAGCATAGCAGCATACTGCTGTCTGATCTCTGGACTGATACTGTAGTTAGATTTTCAACACTGGGTCCTGTTCCTGTAGTACACATGAGAATGTGAGGAAAGACTGACAGCTTGTTAGTCCTACAGAAAGTGTGTGGTCACAGTGAATAATAAGTTATGTCTCTGCAAGTAGTGCTGCAGTTATTTTTGAGCTAACGGGGTCTTTGATGTCAATGACAAGTTTGCTTCCACAAAAGATGAACAGGGACTGCAGGGTTTAGTTTCATGGGGTTTTATGAAGTGCAACTGTTAGAGCCACTGCAAGAAATTAGAATGTATTTCACAGGCATCCATCCTGATGTTTTTACTGGCAGCCCATCCTCATGATGTTCATTGCTGCCACCTTGGTTTCTTTTCTGTGTGTATTTTTGTGTTCACATTCTCCAGACAGTTTTTCTTCACCTGCTCCATTAAGGCCGTGAAGTGTGGGAGGAGCCAGGTTTGTTCTTCACCAGCTTCACTCTGACTCACTCTTGCAAGAAATGCAGGGAGATATGAAATTTTGGCGTTTCAATAGGGTGCAATTCTCTTGCCTTCCTGTTCTGTTTGAGTGGAAGAGCACTGTTTATAGGCTTCATGTTCATGCTTTTGTGGATGGTCATTTATATTGTTGTTCATCTTCCTGTGGGGTACAAAATGATGAAAGTGCAGGAGAAAACACACCTGTTGAAACTGAAAAAGAATGTCTGTAGCTTAGCTTGAACTTCACTATGTATAGCAGGATGTTTAGCAAACTCAGCAACAGATATTGCCATATGATATGGTTTAACAGATGTACTCCTTCTAGAACACAAGTTACATATTTGTAAGACGTGATAGTAGATAACAGGATGTGGTGAAATAGAACATGTGGAATTTATGTGAGAACAAATGAAGATTGTGGTCTTAAGGAATTCCTAGCCACTTTGTGGCTTTAGCAGTCAGCCCTCAGGAGAACAGCATGTACCAAGCAGAAGTACACCAAAAGGACATGATGAGGAAGACTATAGTTTAGTTTGCCACTAGACATCACCAGAGGACCACTAACTCATTTTAACCTATGGGATAGAGCTTGAGTAGAGTGCTAATAAATGTTAAATAGTTTTATGAAAGGTTATGAATATATTAGAGAATTTTCAGAAATCTGATGAATATCAATAACATGCATTATATATAAACTGTGATTTCAGGGACCAGGTGTGCTTACTTTTGTGTATGCCTAGCACTGCAATAAAGAATGCCTGCTTCCTAAAACTCCAAAACAAGTCTTGGAGACTTCCTTTCAGCCGACTTATGGTATCACTCTCAAACAAAGAAGACTGAGTGCTTAAGAGAAATTGACATCATGGTCTTTCATGAAATTACATGGTGCGATAATGCATGACTCTAAAGACAGTGGAGGCAAGAGAATAGACAATCTTATGCACCCATTTGGGAAGCCCTAATAAGGACATATCATCATGAAATCAGCTTGGGACCATCTTTACCTGCTTGGCACTTTCCAGACAAATACCACTTGATTTTGTTTGTATAGTCATGAACTTCATTGTGGCAATGGATGGGCACAGACTATACAACTTGATCCACTGAAGACAATTTATTAATCAAACCAAGCTCCTTTTATACATAAATCAGAGGGCTGTCCGTACATTCTAGCCTTTAATCATTGAACACAAAATCATAACATATTTGTCTAAATGCTAATTGGCTATGATACTTGTTTTCTACCTTTCTTCAAAGACAGAGCTTTGTGTCATGGAGATCAAGCCTGGGCATATTCCCTTCAAGCCCAAATATGTTCTCTCCCATATGTCCCCCTTTTTGTTTTTCAATCAAAAACACTTGATTGACCATTCCGTGCATCATACATCTCAAACATTGTAAAAGACAAGGTATAACACAAAACATTATTAAAAATACTATTAGTATCATTAATCCTGTTTTAATTACAGGCCTAACCTAGACAAAAGTTCCCCATCTATTAAATAAGTTGTCTAACCAATTCTAGCCATTATCTACTTGAAGTTTTTTTAAATCATTCTATGAGTTGTTAAATACTTTTATGTATTGATTCAGAATGGTCAGATAAATTCATACAACACATTCCTTCAAAATCTTTAGATCCGTGTCCATGGGCTAATAATAAAAAAATCTATGGCTGCTCTGTTTTGAAGTGTTTTAAATTCCATATTGAATCAAAATCTAACAAAAGGCCACTCAATGCTTGTGAAGTTGCATTTGCTTGTTTTGCTAACCAACATCCTAATTTACTTAAGGTTGTTAATGCTTGAGCTGTACCTATAGGGGAAATTATACTTCCTAATACACTGAATCATTGATTCCAAAATTCTACATTGTCATTACTGTTGTTAGAAATGATCCAACAGACACCCAAATNGCTTTCAAATTGGTGAATCATCACAGATGTGTAAGAGGTTAGCAATGTTAATCTACATAAACTACAAGGACGTCTTTTTATGTGTGAGGGAATATCGAGCCATGCTCACTCCCCACAAATTAAAAACATTCCTGGTGGAAGATTTAGGGGTTTATTACTCTGGTGTGACAGTTTTGCTGCTGTGTAGTTATACTAGGCACTTTCATTTTTATAAATATTTGAAGTGGTGTTCACCCACTATGCTTTGGTTTGTTTTTTTCCTATAGAGTTAAATTTAACATATGCATCCATATCTATGGATCCCAGGAGTTCAGTCTAGGGATGCTGATGGTAAATGTGGTACCTATTGATCCCATCCACCAACACAAGGATGTCGAACACTTTGCACTTGACTGGGTATTGGCCAATTATCTACAGGAACCCCACCAAGTTATGTTGAAAAGGGGTGGTTGTGGCAAAACATAAAGAATCTTGACCAATAAGATTAGTAAGAGTAACCCAAACATCGGTTTTTGGCTGGGAGGTTACCCATATTGCATTTATTGTTAATAGACAGCCTAATAAAAGTACCATCTTAGATTTCTATTTGTATTACAATAACAATGTCTTATAGAAACAAAATCCTCTAGCCTATTAGCTTCTTTTACACCTAACACAAAATGAACTATGAGTTCTATTAAAACATTGTAACTGACTACACTTATATTGTAAAATCTAATTACTACAATATACACAGTGTGCAATAAAATATGCACAACACCGAGTAAGGGTTTAGGGAGAGGGTCT
>VZRI01013047.1:0-38543 GCA_013397515.1 Upupa epops
AGTATAAGGAATGCTAAGAATTTGATTTTAGCCTGTGTTGTCTCCTGTTTGGTAGAATTTATAAGTATCCTTACAAGTGTGAATAAACCCCTTTTTCTTACCAGTTACATATGAATGATGAGCCAAGGGAAATTTATGGCTCCAGACAGAGCCTTACCTGGAGGCACATTGATGGCTATTATCTGTTGTAAAGGAATGTGACAGGAGGGGTAACTGCCTCATGGACAAAATCGAAAGGTTGTAAATTTCAAGCAGGAGACACCTTTACATAAATAATGTAAAAAGCTCAGCTGGATGTGTGGGTGAATATAGAGCTTTGGAAAGGCCTGCTTTGTTTTGTGCATACCCCCTGGATGTACCAGTGCTGCATGTCCTTTGGTCTACTGAATTTGTCCCCAGTCAAGTCTTTAAAATTACTTGGGCTTGTTTCTCACACTCTTAAAGCAGGTTCTGAGGCAAAAGTTGTAGATAATCTTGCTGCTTCTTTGCTCTCTGACCTTATGAAGATGAGTGGAAACGCTAGAGATGGATTTAAGGTTTTTAATAACAATGTTTTCATGTCAAATGCACAGGCAAGTAGCTGACCTCTTGGGCCTATTTTAGCCTTTTCAGCATAATCATTAAAATTACAAAGAGCTTGGCCTGGCCTAAGAACATTAAGAGATGCTGATAATTCTTTAACAGCAGGAGTTTTACTTTGCCTCTGTGGTCAGGTAAATGCAGTGTTTATACAACCTGTTTAAATTGAAGTGCTTTGTTAATAGGAAGAAACCATTAGGGAGGAAGAGGGGTTGTAAACAGTGTCAGCACTGTTTCATTTATGTAGGGCTACATACTACTACTCTGTTTTTATTGAAGACCTTCACAGAGGTGTTGTCTGCCTGATTATTTTGTCTGAAGGTCAGATTTTTCTTTCATCTTTTCGTCTCTGAATTTTGATCTCTGATTCTGTTTGACCACAAGGTGCTTTTGTGGCCAAGAGGGCCAACAGCATCCTGGGGGGGATCAGAAGGGGGGTTGTTAGCAGATCAAGAGAGTTTCTTCTCCCCCTCTACCCTGTACTACTGAGACCACCTCTGGAGTACTGTGTCCAGTTCTGGGCCTCTCAGGTCAAGAAGGACACAGAGCTGCTGGAGGGTGTCCAGAGTAGAGCAACAAAGATGCTGAAGGAAGTAGAGCACCTCCCTTATGAGGAAAGGCTGAGGGAGCTGAGTCTCTTTAGCTTGGAGAAGAGGAGGCTGAGGGGTGACCTCATTCATGTCTATAAATAGTGAGGGGTGGGTGTCAGGAGGATGGAGCCAGGCTCTTCTCAAGGTATCTAGTGATAGGACAAGGGGCAATGGGTGCAAGCTGGAACAGAGGAGGTTCCATATAGATATCAGAAGGAACTTCTTCNATTTTTCCAAGTGCTGAGCTGGTTCAGAATTGTTTTGTTCAGAATTTTTTGGACAGCAAAAAAGAATTCTGTTTTCCTTTTCTATTTGGGATTTGTCATGGCACTCCCTAAGCCAAAGTGATGCTCAACACCCGTGTAGTAGTGTGCTAGTCTTGTTATGGAGCCAAAACCCTAGGAAAGATGATCTTCCTCATGTTGCTTCTCCAGAATAAGAATGGTCAGCACCACCTTTTCTCTTTATCCACCTGAATGAACGTGACTGTGAGTTTAATGCTTTTCGTGGGGTGTCTTCCAAGAAAGCATTTCACTTACAGAGTTTATTTTACTAATTTGTATCCTAAAATGCTACTGGTCTGGAAAAGGTTTGTGTAGATTAGAGGGGATTAATGGTTGAAGCATGTGAGCATGAGATAACTAATGCTTCATGAATAAGTCACAACGAATAATTTATCTAATTAATTTAAACTTTTTCTGCTTGTCAGTTGTCTGTGGGGAAACTCCAGTTTCCTTAGACATGTTTATTTTTCAAGTATTTAAAGTGCTTTCGATTTTTTCTACATGAAGGTGTAACAAATGCATTGCAAACTTGATGTTTGTTCTGTAAACTCTTTGGAGAGTGTGGCTTTTGCAAATATTGAACTGTTTTGATGATGTTTTAGAAATACCTAACAAATTAATCTGTGAATATCTCCAATAACATTAACAAGAACATTTAAAAAGGCTAGTATTTTTAGCAGCCCTTCTCCATCCCCTTAGGAAAACAACTGTTGGATTAGATGCCTTTTTGCTGTCAGGAATGGGTCACCCCCCTGTTCCACTACTGTTCATACATGACTGAATGTTTTACGTGAACGTTCAGAGGTAAATACTGCCTTTATGGATAAAGGTGGGTCTGACCTTCTTTGCTGACTCTACACACAGTTGAATATTTCAGTTTCTGCTGAGTAAGAAATGGTTTCAAAACCAGTGTCGTTCAGTGTCTCAAGATATGCAAACACTTACCGAAGGTCTTACGGACGATGCTGTTATGCAGTGAGTTATCTCGCCGTGCAGCCATGGGGAATGAATAAGTAATTTTTCCCCAATATCGTGATCTACATTTAGAATTATTCTGTAACTAAAACTTCTGAGGGCTTGAAAACTTTCTCCTTGTCCCTGTTGTACTTTGTGAGCATCCAATTGCTCACTTGCAGAGTTGACTTCAGGCCAATGTTTAGTGTCGGCAAACCTAGCACATTGGCATTTTTATCTCTCTTCAGATGCAAGGAGCTTGTAGAATTGCTGAGAAACTGCTGGGAGTTCCAGTCGCTGTATTGCTTGTAACTACTAACTAAAGCCCAGTGGCATCCTGGCTTGTATCAGCAATAATGTAGCCAGTAGGACTAGGGATGTAATTCTACCCTGGTACTCTGCACTAGTGAGGTTTGCCCTTGAGTACTGTGTGCAGCTCTGGGCCCTTCACTTCAAGGAAGAAATTGAGGTACTGGAGCAGGTCCAGAGGAGAGCAACGAAGCTGGTGAAGGGACAAGAGAGAAAGGCTTATGAAGAGAGGCTGAGGCAGATGGGGTTGTTTAGCTTGGAGAAGAGGAGACTCAGGGGGGACCTTATTGCTCTCTGTAACTACCTGAAGGGAAGTTGTAGACAGGTGGTAGTTGGGCTCTTCTCCTGGGCAACCAGTGATAGGATGAGAGGGCAGGGGAGGGCTAGTTTGATGTTAGGAAGCCCTTCTTCACGTAAAGGGAGATTAGACATTGGAATGGACTGTCCAGGGAGGTGGTGGAGTCCCCATCCCTGGAGGTGTTTAAGGACAGACTGATCATAGCATTTAGTGCTCTGGTCTAGTTTATTGTGGTGATGTCGGGCTATAGGCTGGGTTTGATGATCTCAGAGATCTTTTCCAGTCTCAATGGTTCTGTGAGCCTGTGCTTAAGTACGTTTAATTGAACATGCTGCATGATTATTCTATCTTTTCCTAGTGAAATGGCAGTTGTTACCATCAGTTGTGAAACCAGCTTCCTTGCTGGAAGGGATGACAGCCACCTACTGCTGTGCAGTTTGCAGTGGTGTGCTGGAGCTGGTGTGACTCTTCTGGCATTCATGGCGTGTCTGTGTACCCAAACCTGTGTGTGAATTGGGGCTCTGAGGACTTGCTGTCACTTTTTTGCTTTCTAGAATAGTGCTTCATGTCAGGAGGAGTATAGATCTTTCTTTTGGTACTAAAACTGTGTGGATATATTTGGCTTTTTTTTGGTGTTGGACATGTAATTTTTACGTGCGTTCTCCTTGGTGTCAGTGGCTATACAGTGAACTGAAATACCAGTTCTTCAGTGTGTTTTGACCTGTTTGCCATGGAATGGTTTGTTTATAGGTGTTTAATAAAATTGATTAGAACTGCTTAAGTTTTTAAATCAAAGTAATTCTGTCCTTCTGTGATAATATAGATTGCACTAGGTTTTTTATAATTTTAATATTCATAAATTCACAGAATGGTTCTGATTAGAAGGGGATCCTAAAGATCATCTAGTTCCAACCCCCCTGCCATGAGCAGGGACACCCCCCACTAGACCAGGGTGCTCAAGGCCCCAGCCAATCTGGCCTTGAACACTTCCAGGGAGGGGGCAGCCACAACCTCCCTGGGCAACCTGGTCCAGTGTCTCAGCACCCTCATTGTGAAGATCTTCCTCCTGACTTCCAGTCTGAACCTCCTCTCTTCCAGCTTGAAACCATTCCCTCTGGTCCTACCACTCTAGGTTCTTGGAAACAGTCCCTCCCCAGCTTTCCTGCAGCCCCCTTCAAGTACTGTAAGGCTGAATATAAAGGTTGTATAAATGTCTTACATAACACAAAGCACATGTGATTCTCATTGTAAACAAGGTGAATATAACTTAACTGAAGATGTAAGTATGGCCTTATAAATGAATTATAATGTCTTCTGTAGTGGATGATATAGAATGTAGGCGATTGACTGTGGGCCAGGAGACTTCCTTTTTAGTTAAAGCAAACATACGTTTCTATGGCAATAAAAGCAAATTTGAAATGTAGGTGGTTCTGGCTGTTGCTAGTCTAAAATAAAGGTGGCAGTTGCAGTTCATTTTATAGCCAAAGGGAAACAAGGCTTTTATTAAAGAAAAATGCGACTATATTGCACCATACATAATGGTTTTTTTAATTGTAAGCTCTCTCTGGTATTCATTTTCCCTTCCTTTAATTTCTCCTTTTTGCTTTTCACGGTCTGTGGCAAAAGTAGCAGTCTGCATGTAAATGCTGGACAGATCTTTTGTTAATAGCAAGTGGATTTAAACTTTAATGGTGATATTTTTGTTGGGACTTGAGATTTTTAATATTTCATTAAATGATTTAGTAGTAGTAGTAGTTGGAGATGAGCGATGTGAGAGTCTTAAAACGGAAGTTAAAGCAGTATTTACTAAGGAGCACCAGATTGCTGAGGTGGGCAGAGGGTAACAGGCTGCAAATAAATAGGGTTTAAGTGAGAAGTGTTTATCCTACTCTAATTATGGTGCAGGATAACAACGGGAGAGGTCTGAGACACCATTTAATCTCTAGATTGAATTGTTTCAAGCTTCACATCACCTTTCAAGTCCCTACCCATAAGAACAATCCATTATAGAATTCCCAAATAGCACCTATCCGTGAGTGAGTGGCCTTAAATTAATCAGCCTGTCCCCATCTGTCATATTTTGTATCCCTCAAGTTGTTTCCTTTATTGGTCTCCAAGTCCTCTCAAAATCAGTAGGATAGATTATGGAGGCCTGAGGATTCAGTATCTGTGAAGTTTTTGGTTTGAATTTGCGGTTATTTGAACAGAGTATGTGCATACATCAAAACCAAACGACATCTTTTTGGGCAGTCATACACTTTGATTGGCTGAGCCATGCCATGCGAGAAACAAGAAGTTAAGGGGGTACCAAAGATGTTTATATTTGTTTGCAAGGTGGGAACGCGTGGTACCAATCAAAGGTCAAAACTGGATCTTGTAGTTCATCTTAACGTCAGGTTTTCTGACATTTTCTTTTGCTTTCTTAGTTATATCCTGAGAATATTTAATGTGAAAATACAAACCTACATTTGCCAAGAATCTGATACAAGCTAGGAGGTGCACACTCTTTTCCCTCGTTGCAGTGGATCTCACTTGGATTTCTTTGGGAATTCAGATAATTCCTGTAACTACTCTGTGTCAAGAGAGACTGGGTGAGATATGGAAAGACAGTACAGTGTGTACAGGCTGACTGCTGCTTGTGGCACTGGGGTGGTGGGTTTGGGTCCTCTGGTTCTCACTGGATGGGAAGAGTTCAAGCTTTAAGAAAGGACCTAGAATATCTGAGCTGGAAGGAGGTGATGAAGCTATTGGTATTGAATGTTTCATCAGAGAGAACTGCCCTGTTAGGTGCAATATAAATCTGTGTGTCTATACACCAAATGATGGTTAATGAACGATGATGTAAGCCTAGAAGTAACATACGTACTCTGGGGCTGCATAACGATAATGTTTTGATTTTAAATACTTCTTGATGTGCTATATAAGATGTGAAACCTTGAAATAAACAGGAAGGCATGTTTTGAAATGTAGATTAGTTTACTCGAGATTTAAATTGGCTGTAACATAACCCAGCAGCATTGCAAAGGAAGTAGATTTTATTTTTTTCGTTATTTTGAGGTAAATGGTTTCCACATTACAAATTTGAGAAGTCATTGCTCAGTTTAGCATTCTGTTCCCATCTGAGAAACATTCCCTACCATCTGCAGGCAGTCGTCTGTTGTGCTGTGTGAGCCTGGCTCCAAATGCAAAATATCAGCCAGTTTGTATAGTGCTGTCTTTGACACCACCAACCCCCCACCCCAACGTGACTGGCGGAGGTCAAGATATTCTCTGCTGAGGTGCCGGCAGAACCATTCAACATGCAAATTTAGGAAAACGTTTGTGAGTCTTTCACGGATGCAGCTGCAATTTACTTGACTGTGCAATTTATATAAATGAATGGTAGGAGATAATTCATTACCAAAATGTTATAAAATAAGGTCTTCTAAAGTACTTTGAGGTTTATGTTTGTTTTTTCTCATCAGCTGAAACTCGTTTTCAAAATCAGCAGAGAGTTAATTTGAAATGTGGTTTTAATAAGCCTGCACTTGTCTGCCCTGCTGACAAATTCTAGTCCTTTCTTCTGTAACTCCAGTAGAGAGAAATGAACCTGTAAAGCCTGTTATATGCCTTTTCCCACCTTGTTCTAATGGCATCTGCTACTGGTAATGAAACTGCAGCTAGATCACTTCTGCTGGCTCATTTACTGGAGATACTGTATGGATTCCAATGACTGCAGACAGATAGTGGCCTTTTTCTTTTAATTATCAAAATGTATATGTTCCCAACACCAAAAGAGCATTCGGCAGTGTAATACCAGAAAGCTGTTCAGAAGCGAAGCAGTCCCGCATTAATGAAAGCGGAAGGATTAAATTGCCTGTAATTCTGCTTGTGAGTGTGTTAGGTAGTTCTGTCAGCCCAGTCTTGCTTCAGCAGTACCCAACAGCAAATTGCTGGGAGAGTGCAGAAGAGCCTGAGCACGTGTAGTGGTAAAGAACTTTGGGTAAAGAACTCTTCCAGGTTTTGACAGTTTGGGGTGTACTGTCTTATTAAATCATCTGGTCTCCTCGTGCACACCCTTAGTACGTTATGCATGCTTAAGCTTTAACCAGAGAGTAATTGCGGTGTGCGATGCGAGTGATGGTTTTCATTCTGTAAGGTTGTTTTGTAAACTGAGTAATTTTTTTGGCTTCTCAGGAGATGTTCTTCTGTGTTTAGACGTGGTTTTTTTTTTCCAGATGACAACTAAACATTCCTGAAGTTTACAGCGACTGATTTTTTATTTTTAAAAGTGTTTTGTTTTGTTTTCAGGATTTACCTCTTGTTAACTAAGTTCTTCAACCTTTTTCAGGAAACGTAGCTGTTGTTCAGTTGTTGTGGAAGTGCTGCTGTATAGAAAGTGTACACCTCTTGTTTCCTGAATTTTCAAAATAGCAGTTAGTGCAATTAAGTCCTACTAGTCCCATTTCACAGAGAGAGAACAGGCAAGGACGTTGTTCCAAGGGAAGTTTCCAGGGATTGCATGAGTCTTGAGATTCAGCTTCCACAGCTACCACTGGCAGAACTAGGGCAATTCTCAGCACGTGACAGTGTAACAGTGCCCTGAGGGAAGGGCACAGGGTCTGTGCTAGCTGTGGGTAGAAGCTCTTCAGAAGCTCCAGGTGTGGATGTGGACAAAGCCAGCTGGCTTAGTACTGCCACTTCTGTCGAATACACTCAAGTAGCCATACGAGTGTTCAGGCTGCTATTCTGTGGCTGAAGTGCTTTGATTCTTGAGTGGAGTCACACTTCACTGGGGTTGATAATACCTTGTATGTCCTTGTTTGGAGGGTGGTCTGAGTAATTACTGTGCAGCAACAAATTAACACTGACTTTTGATGGGATTCTAGATGCCTGTGAAGAGGACTTTTCTATGGCCTGGAGGTCTCTCACAAGTCTGAAATACTCAAGAGTGGGACTTTCCCAGACATCTCCCTTAAATGGCCTTTCTCTTGCATTTGAAGCCTGGTGCTTGACCTGTGCCCTCTCACAAGCTTATGGGGCTGTAATACTTTTCTCAAGTGTTTTAGAAACTCAGCACCATCAGTGGAACCTGTTCCTGCACTGCTCTTATGCAAGTGGAGCTGCCATGCACAGACACATAGGAAAAACTTAAGGGATCACCAAATATTACGTTCGATAGCTAACTACGTCAGAGCATCACCCCCAAAAATGGGTGTAGATAGACAATCCACGTGCATTAATCTGGAGTGTTTCCAAGGTGAGGCACATTTGTATTAAGAGCTTTCTAGCAAAACAGGAGTCACAAATAAATCCCTGATGTGAATTTGAAGTACAGATCTTCTGAATGGTGAGCTCTAGGGAGTGTTTGTTGCCCTGTAGCTTTTTAGTTGCTTCATAGTTTTCTTCATTTCTTTAAGCTGGTTTTTATTACTTTTGGAAATCTGCTGTTGTCTTTTGATTTCTTTAATTCTTATGATACTTTCTAGGGGTGGATACTTCTCTTTCCTTCTATTGTTTCAATAGCAGTGGCTAATGAATTGATATCTACAAGAATTGCTTAGTAAAAATTGCACTGAGACTTGCTGCCTGCACGCACAGGTTTGGCTGTTCTTTAGGGAAATCAGAACTGGGAATTTTACCCATGATTTCTTTTGGTCTATATTGGTCATGTCAACCTGCCTTAGAAGAGTTTTCTTTTATAGCTTATTCACTAAGGTTATCACAGTATTCAGAAAGATAGAATCCTTGGAAGATTGCTAATGCTTTTCCCCTGTGCTAGCAGAAAGCAGTCATCACATCTGGCCTTAGGGTGGATATTTGATACTTTCTGTGATAGCATTATCTGCTCATGACAGAGGGGTTTGGAACTAGATGTCTCTTAGGCCACTTCCAACCTGAACCATTTGTGATTCTATGATTCTGCAATCAGGTAACATATTCAGTAAACCAGTTCCATTTAGTGTAGTGCATTTGTGCATGAGTGTCAGAGCAGTGCTCTCACCAAGTTCATGTCAGTTCAAGTCAGTCTGGGCACTTTCCACACACTATGGCAGTGCTGCCATACTGGAATGAAAACACACTATGGGCTTGTAAAAGCCACAGCTGAACTTCCCCCAGTGACTGTGAGAATCAGCAGTGTCAATGTGAATAACCAGACCTGCAGGTAGAAGGGAGGTGCTTTCTGATTTGTTAAGTGTGGTTGTCTAATGACACTGTTTTTCTTCCCCCCCTTGAAAGAGTAAGCTGTTAATGAATCTTTCTCTTGAAACCTTTTTGGGCTATCCCTGTCCTGAAAGTTTTATTACTTCTGGGGGAGGCAAGGCCATCAGCTGCACTCCTCTGGCGTACCTGTGAGAGATGGCTGAAATGGTTGTTCTGAGTACGTATCTGTATACCTTTCCAGTTCAAATGGACTTCAGTTCTTGAAAGTTAGTGTGCCTGCTTGTCCCAGGTTAGGTACATCCCAAAAATGGGAAGGCAGCCAGGTCTCAAGGGGTCTCCTATAGAATCTGTCAGGCAAGAGAAAACAGCTTGGGGAAACAAAAGGATTTTGGGGGCTTTTTCTCTCTCTCTTAGCTCAGCACTCTGGCATCTTCAGGCTCTGATGATCTATGTAACTCTGCTCTGTTTGACATGGTGAGGAATCAACATTAGCGGTTTCTCTCTGTGCCCGCCTGTTTTGGCATGTAGGCAAGGTAAAGAGCTTTCTGCCGATGTCGCTTGGAGATGCTTGCTTAGGCACTGGCACTGAGCGACCTGTTCTGGTGACAGACAGGGGTTAGGTTGCCATGCCATCATGTCCTGGCCTCCCTCCACTGTGCCTGGCTCTGGGTAGGCAGCAGGATCCATTCCAGCCCTGGCAAGTGGGCAGGCTGCCCCCCCACCCCCACCCCAGCCAGGGGAGTCCGGCACCGTGGNCCCTGGCCACCCCACAGGGCTCCAGGAAAGGAAAAGGGGAAGAACCAAGAGACTGCTTATCTTTCATTGGGGTGCAGGGCAAACAGGAACACCCCCACAACCCCCTTCTAAACCATTCACAAAGTCACAAGCCCCTCTGGAAACCCCTCCACAAGTCTGAGCCACCTCCATGGCTCCTGTATGAGCTTTGTCCCTCGTCAACTCGAATGAGCCATTGCAGCTTTTAATGGCTCCAGCCTCTCTGAGGGTTTGTGAAGCCATCTGGGGTCCCCCACAGTCCCAAACAGGACAAACACTATTTTGGGGAACAAAAGGAAAGAGAAAGGTGATACCAAAACCTGTTTTTTTCTTAACCTAGAACACTACTGAATATAGGAAAGGGTACTGGATTTTTTCCCCCCTCTATTTTGTATATGAAACATGAAGTACAGTTCAAGGAACAGCTGAATTTTTTATATGGGTCATCCTGAAAACTCTTGCGTTATTCACTTGACTTTTCTTTGATGCCAAACCACTGCTATCATGGTGGTGCTTTCTGCAAAAGCAAGAGCAAATAAACACTAAATGTTTGTTCTTCTCTTACTAATTGTAAAGCTGTTATGGTATAATGCTTTTTGAGATCTGCATGTCTTTGAGACTTGCCTTCCAGCATGTACCATATGTGGACAGCAAGTAACTGTTTCAGTGGCAGATTACTGTGTGTATTTTTCCTCGAATATTTCTTTCCATCCTTGTAAAATAAGGGAACAAGTTGTAGAGGCAGATACCAGATTCACAGGTAAATAGAATGGTTCAGGTTGGAAGGGGCCTGAAAGATCATCTAGTCCCAACCCTCCTGCCATGAGCAAGGACATCCCCACTAGACCAGGGTGCTCAAGGCTCCATGCAATCTGGCCTTGGACACTTCCAGGGAGGGGGCAGCCATAACCTCCCTGGGCACCCTGGTCTCAGCACTCTCATTGTGAAGAGCTTCCTTCTGACTTCTAGTCTGAACTTCCACCCTTCTAGCTTGAAACCATTCCCCCAGATGCTACCACTCCAAGCACTTGGAAACAGCTCCTGCCCAGCTTTCCTGTAGCTCCCTTCAGGTTCTGCAAGACCCCTCTAAGATCGCCTCAGAGTCTTCTCTTCTCCAGGCTGAACAGTACAATGCAGTGTAGGGAAGGGTGTTAGAGATGTAATTTACATGATGAAATTGGGCAACAATTGCTGAGGGNACTTGACCTTGCTGAATCTCATGAGTTGGCACTGGCCCAGCTCTCCAGCCTGTCCAGATCCCTCTGAACAGCCTCCCTTCCCTCTAGCATGTCCACCACACCACACAGCTTGGTGTCATCACCAGCCTTGTGAAGGAGGGCACTCAGTGCCACCGTTCCTTATCACTAAGATGTTAAGCAGCACTGGTGCCAGTGCTGACCCTTGAGTCACTGCTGTCTGTTTGGACAGAGCCTGAGGTTGGTATAAATTTGTTTCATTGTAAAGAATTTTCTTGTTTAAAAGTTATTCTGTGTGTTTGTGAAAACCTACAGCCTATACAGTCTTCCCTTGCAGTGTAAAGTCACAGGGAGTTAGCAATACCTGGCCTTCGAAAGGAACACATTCTAAGTACGATGCCATGTAGGGAAGGGTGTTAGAGATGTAATTTACATGATGAAATTGGGCAACAATTGCTGAGGGGAATGTTCTCCTGCAGCAGGTTTTATCGGTAGAGATTCATGGGCTAAAAAGTTGGGATGATTCAGTGTCATCTTGTACTGAAGAAAGGAGGCAGTGGTGCTCGATTTGTATGCTTAGTCTGAAACGCTTACCTAAATGATGTCTCTCTTGGAGACAGAACTGTATGTTTTTGCTATTGTTATGTCACGTTGGCTGCCTTTGAAAGCTTCTCTGTACCTGAAGAAATGTCACATAGGTGACATTTGCGATTATTGTCTTTGTCCACTAAGAATAGAAAAGCCTCCCTTTTAAAATCAATGTCATTGCAGATGTGAATGGTGAAGTGAAATACTGCTCTTCTCAATTCTGTGATTGAGTTGCTGTCCTTTGTGGAGGAAGGTCACTTGTTTAAAATTTGTAGCACAGTGGAATGACATGAATTTCTTCTTTACTTAGCTCAGGTTAGTTTACAGATTGAATTATCTAGAAGAATCAAAGTAAAGACCCTGAATAGCGTAACACATCACTCCTTTGCAGATTTGGATTCCTCCATAAAATATTATTTATCTGTAGCTGGGATGGATACTGGTGGAAAATTTGACCACACATGAGTAAGCTGTGCAGCAGAGGGTTGCTGGGTGGTTTTGATGTAAACACTTGGCTTCAGAGTGGCATGGGATGGCACCCGTGCTGCAGGCCATCTGTAGAGAGCACACAAGAAAGAGCAGTCGCCTGACTCAGCCACAAAGCTTCTGGGCACCAGAGCCAGATGTACCCTCCTGTGTTCCTGGGTCATTTTCGTGTAAGGGCCACATGTTGCTGGTATGTGCGTGTATTTCACCCCTCAGGATCTGTTCTCCCACGAGATGCTGCTTCCTCAGCTCCTTCTGTAGAGGCTGTTGGGGGTTTTTTATTTTGCTTTAGGTGTTTCTTGCTGATAGGCTGATAGAAGTGTTGCTGCAGCCCACATCTTTACTATTTCTCCCATTGGTGGTGGTGAGGTATAGCCTAGCCTCAGTATTTCTCATGGGAAACTTGTGTTATTTCCTGTGGTGATGAGTGACACTGGATCACAAAGGTCATACTTTAAAGGTGTAGAATATAGTGAGTAGTTCCTGCAAAACATTCCATTCAGTCACCTGGGTTCACTGTCACCTGGATTATCTTGTCAGCCCCATGATGACCCAAGCAACAGCTGCTTGACACTTCCACGTCTGCACTGAAAATGCAGAGGTCTGCAACACACCTGGAGGTGCCAGTGCTAAGTGCTCTGATTCACTTTGGTCCAGTGTGGGAGATCTCAGTTGTATTTTTGTGGAGCAAGTAAACAATTTCTCCTAAACCATCTCATCTGAGAGCAGCAAATCCTTTTCTTGCAGTCTGCTTCTTGAAGATTTCTGTGGTGATTTGCCTTTTTTCGTATTTCTTTTTCCAATAAATTACAATTAGGCTCCCAACCACGGGTTTCTTTTTTCCGTTGTCCCAGTTCTCTCACGGCTCTTGCTCAGCTTCTTGAATTGTGTCAGGAGTTTTCTTCATGTGGCAAAATTTGAAATATGGAAAATCTTTACGGACTGACATCTTCAGTCTGCTGCTATCAATTGAACTCTTCATTATCTAAGGCCGATACAAATTCCCATTTCTTGTGGTGTTTCTAAGCAACCAGCACCAACTGGGGAGGAAAGTGTGAGATGCACAGGAGCTGAGACCTCACTGGCCGCTGGGGAACGGCCATTGTCGTCTGCAGGTCAAGGCCGGGAAGGAGGAAGAAAACTGGAATGCCTCAGGTGACTGTGAGGTTGGGACATCTGCCTTGAGACTTGTATTTAAATGGTCAGAAGGTGTGTGCAGAAGGTGTTGTTATGAATAAAGGTTAGTTCGGCATTGAACAGCAGAAAGCGATTTGTATCCAAAAATATTAAAGTGCAGTTAAATATTGGCATTCCCTGAGGTTGGCAGTGTGAGACACACGCAGTGACACTGGTAAGGTAATCTCTTCTGTGGTCACATTGCCATTGGTTTAGTAACAGTGATGGGTACCTACATGTGTTCCTGATGGACTAGAGTTGTTACATCTCTGAATTGAAAGCATGTGCTTTCTGACTACTTTTGGAAGGAATATGGTAAACCCCTCTTTAATCTGATTTTGAAACAGAAAAGCCAACCTGTTCAGCCTTTCCATACTCCTTCTGACAAATCTATTCTAAAACTAGAATTTCTTTTTTCTTTATTTTATGTTGGTTGGTCCTGAAAATTCAGGATGTAGACCTTGCCTTTAGTTTTCCCTTGCTCCACAGCCCCCAGACCCTTGGTATTTTATCATTATTTAAACTTCTCTAGTAAAAAAGATGTACAGCTGTACTGGAGGGAACAGGTCCTTTCGCTTCTGTTAAGAAAGGAAATTATTCTGCAAGAAAAAACCCAATCTTCTGTTTCTTGTCAAACTGTCTTTTCAACAGCAATGGTAAAGGACCTGAAGTAACTCTCAGGTTTTAGGCTGAACTTGCAAAACTAGTAATGAGGATGCGAAAAAAGACAGCAAGAGGAATAAAACTCTGGGATCTGTGGCACCATTGAATACACTGTGAAAGGGCTACAAAATCTTGAATTAGTTTTGTCTGGTATTTTCTCTAAAGTCATTTTAAATAAAGCTTAATAGTTTATAGGAACAGCTGATATTTTCCTTGTGTGATTTTCTGCAGAGCCTTTCCAGTTGCTATCAGCTGCTGAAAGATGCACTGAACTGTGTCTGTGTTTGTATTTTGGCTCCCAGCAGCAGCGTAGCTCTGCACTGAGTCTCTTCTGGCCTTGCGTCCTCACCCCCGCGTACTGTTACTTCTGATTGCAAAGGGGTAGTATTATCCCTGGAGTAACTTTCTATGGGGGAAATTAAACCAGAGAACCATTCTAAGCATGCATTCAGTGTGCTTGGTTGGTCTCTTGGAGTTGTGAATGTTCAAATCAGTGATAAAAGCTGCCCAGGCACTGTAACAGCCCATGAGGGGCAATGCTCTACCTAGGGGATTAGGCCTGAGTCTAGTCTACATAAATCCAGTAAGTCATATGTGGTGGACATCTAGGATCTTGGCTTCAAATTACTTCAACCTTGTGATCCCTGCTTACTACGCTGCCTTACTTGCCAAGATGCACGTGATGATAGTGTGCATTGCCTGGAGGAATTTGTTTCCGTCACAAACCAGTGAGCTAAAATAACTTATCTAACTTAGTGTATGAGCATACTAAAGATAACTGGGTGTGGGGAGTTGTGCGTATCCTCCCGTTACCCCAGACAAAGTTAGTACTTCTCCAGGGAGAGAAGCACTTCATCATATTGTCTGTCCTTAAGGAAAGTACTTTGCTGTGTGGTGCTATTGATCTCTGCTAACGTGCTGCGGCCGAACTCAGCCAAGCAAGCTTGCACTTAGCATAACACACTAAATACGGCTTTACAGTTGAGTAATTCTTGATAACATGAGTGATTTATTTGTGGCTTAGTGTGTCAGATGTGGAGGTCAAGTCAAATAGATGACTGTTGCATCTTGGCACTGCTCTACAAGTGTGACTGCATTTGCTGTTAAACATTCACCGTTCTCTTTAGATGAGCATTTCCCTGCATGCATTGGTACGCTGGTAATTTCCTTCGGCAGAACTCTTCCAGAAAGCAGTTCATGATTGCAGCCATGCTTTGCTTTTTCATGATGCATCAACGTTTCTCTGAAAAATGATTATTGTGTAGTGTGTGTTACCTTAGTGCTGTCCAAGATGGGAAATTTAGTTGCCTAAAGTCAGTGTGAGAGTGTGAGCTCGTCAAAGGTGATGGCACTTCTGTGTTGTGAACTTGATTTTATACCTGCCTTTTCTTACCTTGTGCTCTAGTTAACTCATTCTTTCCTCCACTCTCCACCTTCTTCAGTGCTTTTCTGCTGGTGTCTTCATCCTAGCTGTGTAAGTGCAGAAAGCATGTAAGTGTATGTAGGTGGAGACTGTATAGAGATGTGTATGGGTGGGAAATGAAACAGAACCATCTTCTCAGCTTAGCTTCACAGCCTGCGTGATCAGCAGTAACAATTTCTCTCGAAGACCAAGTAGCAGCTCAGAGAAAGCCAGCAAGCATGAGGTCAATGAATGAAGAGTGCTTGGAAATTCACCCTGAACCATAGGTGGCCCTGTCACTTGCAGCTTTCTCCTAGCTTTACCTCTTCCTCAGTTTTTGTTTGAATTTCCTCCAGACTTCCTGCTCAATAACTTTTCTTTTTGGCACATTTAATAGATGGCTGACAGCTGGCAGAAGGCACAGCCTGGCAATGATGCTGTTACCGGGAAACATTAAAGTATTGTCTTGTTTTCCATATAAAGATGCAGATGCTTCTTATATCTGACACTGAAAGGTAACTTCCACTGCTTCCTGACCCAATCCAATGGCAACCAGGCTGTCATTTTGCTTATGCCTTGGGGTTGTCAGTGTCTGCAGCCAGCCAAATTCCAAATGTCCCATCCACTTGTTTCTTTTTATGATAAAGAAGAAGTAGGACGTCATACTATTTCTGTTCTTTTTAGTGCTTTTCCTTGAAACATCAAGAGGTTTTGACTCTGAAAAGTAGTGAAATATCCTAGAAAAGTAGCTCTTGTGTTCTAAGGAGGATGTGCACATCTGTGTGAAATTCTGCCTCTCCTCTGTGTCCAAGCCAGTCTTTCTGACTGATCACACGTGGGAAACCTGCAGGTTTCCTGAAGCCAGGAAGATTACCTGAAATTCCAGCTACATTAGTGATGTTTCTTATACTCAAATCTAGGAAAACCAGGAGCTCCTGTGGAAACTGAGATACTAGTCAGTAACCACCAAGTTGCTGAGCACATACTTCCTCTGGGATGTTGTGAATTGTTGTTCCAAGTTTGTCTTGATTGTAGGTAGTGTGCAGTGCTTTCGAAGTCCTAGGTTAAGTATTCATGTTGGTCCTCAAAACAGCTTTTTCCCTTAATGCAGTTTAGGCTCTTTAAGAAAGGAATTGACTCACGATAGATCTTACAGCAGCCTTCCAGTACAGGAAAGCTTGGGAGGGGCTGTTTCCAAGGGCTTGCAGTGGTAGGAGCAGGTGGAATGGTGTAAAACTGGAAGAGGGGAGGTTTAGACTGGAAGTCAGGAAGGAGCTCTTCACAGTGAGGGTGCTGAGACACTGGAAGAGGTTGCCCAGAGAGGTGGTGGCTGCTCTCTCCCTGGAAGTGTTGAAGCCCAGATCGGGTCGGCCTTGAGCACCCTGGTCTAGTGGGGGGTGCCCCTGCTCATGGCAGGGGGTTGGAACTGGATGAGCTTTAAGGTCCTTCCAACCAGAACCATTCTCTGAATCTATTAGTATTTTTTTCTGTTAATAGCCGAGAGAGCATGCTGTGTTTGTAAGTCAGTAAGTCATAATGTTAAAGGTAGAACCTTAAAAATGTCAAGAGGCTGACACTGCAGATAGCTTTTCTCCTGGATATTATTTCTTAACTCCAACAAATTTGGTCTGAAACCTCAGCAAACCAAAAATATTTAAATAGCTTATTGTAACAGCATCCTCTATGTCTGGTGTGGATTTTTTGGTATGGTTTACATGCAGAAGGATATATACTGATTTTGCTCTGTGTGCTGCTCTTGTTGCTGATTCTGTTGCTGTCATTCTTTTGTTTCCCTGCAAAAAAGGAAGATAGAGTCCTAGAACGTATTGGGTTGGAAGGGTCCTCTAAAGGTCATGTATTTTGCCTCCCCTACAAAAAGCAGGGACTGTGAATGTCTCCAGGGGTGGAGCTTCCACCACCTCTCTAGATAACCTGTTCTAGTGATCCCCCTCTGGAACAAAAGTTAAAGAACTTTGCTCTAATGTCCAGCCTAAATCTACCCTTTTCCAGCGTAAATCCATTACCCCTCATCCTATCATCCCATACCCTAGCAAACAGTTCTTCTCCACCCTTCTTACAGACCTCTTTCAAGTTTTGGAAGGTCACTCTAAGAGCGCCCCAGGAGAAGCTGGGTGTATGTAACATGTTCCTGTGTAGCATCTTTAGAGCCAGCTGGGATGATCTGGGTGCAGATTGCTGACACAGGTGTACAAACCCAGCAATGTAGCGTCAAGTAGTTGTGCCTACAAAACCTAAACAATTTCAACTTTGCTTTTAGGAGATGGTTGTGTGGCTTCTATTGTAATGGTGGCTCTCTGTTGTAGCCCATAGGGTGGAGGTAGGGAGTTGAAAAGAAAGAATTGGTTTAGTGCCAGTCCAGTTTTTACTGCTGTGTGATTTAGTCTTCTTTTGGTGACCAGAGCACGTTCCCTTGTGTTCTCAGTGCTGCAAGGCTGTTAGCGTTTCATGGTGGGTTTTGCCCTTGTTCAGAGATGAAGCCCGAAGCGCATGGAGTAGGCTGAGCCCTGAGGTGGAAGATTCCATTGCTTAGAATAGTGCATAAGTGAATCAAAACCGTGTCTGTCCTAGGTGGTGTTCTGGTAATGAAGCAGTCTTGTCCTGTACCAATAACCAGTGTTTGCTGTGAACTTAGAGGCCTGCAGCAGCATAACTGCTTCGCACAGACAGGACCGCTGCACAAAACCCCACAGAACCTAGTGGAGACAACTATGAAGGTTGCCTGAAGCTTCTCTGTGAAGGTTACCTGTCATCTTTTGGTGTTCAGAGGCTTTCTTAGTGCTCCTCTCTTGGAAAAATTAGACTTTACTGTGTGGTAAATGGTGTTTCTTTTCACACGATAACGTGTCATGGTGTGTGCAGCCAGCCAGCGTTGCAGTCCTGAAGCAGATCACTGTTGTGAGTGAAACAAACCTGGGCAGGCTTCCTTTAAGGTAGGATTTTTGGAGTACAAACTCTGACCTGTCCTTGCCCAGGAGATGAGTTGGTCTTTGTGTATCTTCTAAGGAGTGTATAACAGTTTGACTCCTTGATAGTTATATCAAAACACATGTAGATCATTCTTTTCCAGTTTTCCTGAGAACTTCATATTTGTTCTTGCTGGCTTGCAGGCCAGAGCTTGCTGTGCTGCTTCTCACTACCACATTGAAACTTGTTTGCTTTTGCTCTTAACACTGAAGAAATCCTGATGCTTCCTTTTGTTCAGATATAATCCTCTTGCAACACATTTAGAAGTGGTATTTTAGCATACTGTTAGCATCTACTGTCAGAGAAATGTACTTGTCGACACTGAAATGGTTCAGATCAATGCAGGTGTCTGAGAAATGAAGAGTCATGGGAATGTTTTTATTTAAATGTAGTGACGGAGTGGAAATGTGCCCCACTGAAATTATAGCTTTGGTGGGACTTGACTCTTCATGGTTCAGTATTCCTTCAGTTATTGGGGCTACCTTCTCCAGCTGGGACCAACTATAAACCACTGCATAAGAAAGACTGGTTAAAAATACATTTGTCCAGAACTTAAACTATGTTTAAAATTTTAGAAGTTTAGTAGAGGAGCATGAGGAGACTGAGATGCATTGTAAATACCAGTTCTTTTCTGAACTGTCACTTGTTTGGATATTGACATGGTGGCCTTTCTAGGTCAAATAGGTGGTAGACACCCCATCCCTGTAAACATTCAAGGTCAGACTGAATTGGGCTCTGAGAAACCTGATCAAGTTAAAGATGTCTCTGCTCACTGCAGGGTGTTTGGACTAGATGACCTGTAAAGGTCCCTCCCAACCCAAACAGTTCTATGATTCTTTTAGATGGTGGGTTAACTCGATGCAGGTGTAAAATCAGCATAAAAATCATGAGAAAATGTCTCAGAATTCCTGTATCTTTTTGAAAAATCTCTAAATAATTGTATAGAGTCTTTTTGGTCATTGTTTCTCTCTGCCAGATCTGTGAAGTTGTACAGAGGCAATGAAAAAGAAGCTTGCAGGACAAGTACAGTCTTGTAATACATACTTAACTGGAGGAAAAGAGATCAAGTGCCATCTTAAATTCTACTGGATTTTCAGTAGCTTTTTAAAGAATTGCCTTTAAAACATTTTATATTCATAAACGGATAATCAACACTGCGTTTAGACAATGCTGTTGTGTCTTTGTTATGCTGAAAATGATCAGAAGAATTTCCATTTTGTGGAAAGGTACCTTTTGCCTACAGTTTTGTGCAGCATTCTAGTATTCATTTTTCTAACTCTCATTTTATCTAGGAGCCTTTGTTCACCAAGTTGGTCACAACACATGAAATGGAGCATGTGAGTGTCAAGTTTGGAAATGACTTTCAAAAAAATTATTTAATAAAAGCAAGGTCTGCAGTATATTCCCCTGTTAATCAGTAGGCAAAAGTATTTCAGGTGTATAAGCAATTGTGTATAGATCCAGCTACTTACTGTCAGACTCAGTGATACTAGCAAGAATTGCTCTTGAGGAACTCTGAAGTCTACGCAGAGGCACTCTGATTCCTGGAAACCAGTGAGGCTTTACTTCATGGTGCAGGGACATTAAGAAAGTTGGTGCATCTTGCTGGAGGAATTGTGGTGCTCACTCTTGACAGCATTATAAAACAAACCAAATGCAGTTACTAATCTGATTCTCTGTGGACTTTATTCTTCGTGCAAGTAGAAGTCAGATGTTTCCATGCTAGTTTAATGATGATGCTAATGATTGTTTCTCATGCAAAATTGTAAAGAATCATACTTTACTGTGAAGTACTTTGTTAGGTCTGAAACTCCAGGGTGGTTCACAGGGACTGTAAGTGAATTCTCCAGCAATTGGAAGACTTGAAAGTTTCTATGAGTATCAGTTTTTCCTTGTGTTCAGTTCTCATGATAAAAACACTTACTAGGATCATGGGAAGAGATTATTACCACAGTTTTATGTTGTAAATGACTGAATTGGCACCAGTTCAGCCAGTAATAATACTTAAGCAGGTGGCTTATTTGGAATTGATGCTTCAGCAACATATAATCTGCAGTAACGCAAATTTGGCCCTTAGTCCCTGTCTTCTGGACCACAAGCAGGACTTTTCACACTGTTAAAAATGGCCATGCTGTGTCAGACAAAGTCTGTCTCACTGCAGATCTGTCTTGATAGCAGCCAACACACGTTGGGTCACAGATTTGCTTTTGGCTTTGCATCTGACATTGCATACAGGCCTTTTTCTGTCTTGTCATGAAACATCTAGTCTCTGTGTTCTCCACTCACCTTTGTTGTACCAGATTTGATTTTATGCAATGTCTGTTGTATTTCCCACTCCCTTTTTTTTCCCTGTGTCTTGAAGGGTAGTATACTTGATGTACTGCTTTAATCTGTTGTTAAACAGAGGGCTATTCTGCAAACGAAGGCAGAATCACACTACAGACTGTTAATGTGTTGTGAATCCAGACACAACTGCACTAATATAGTGTATATGTAGTTTAGTACCCAGAGGCCCAGTGAAAATAGTATTACTACTGCTGTATGTTGGAAGCATTCATTAATTTGATTGCTTTTTTTGCCTTTTTTGGAATCTTTTCCCATTTCTGCCATATTCCTTATTTTTTAGATGAGAGTGGGGAAAGCAGAGGGGACCAGAATTGTGTACAGCTCTTAAACTTCATAGAATGATTTGGGTTGGATCTTAGAGATCATCTAATTACAACTCCCCTGCTATAGGCAAGGATGTTTCCCACTAGACCAGCTTGCACAGAGCCCCATCCAACCTGGCCTTGAATGCTTCCAGAGATGGGGGATCCACAGATTCTCTGAGTAACCTGTTCCAGTGCCTCACCACCTCACAGAAAATTATTTCTTCCTGGTATCCAATCTACTCTGCTCTCTTTTAGTTTTAAACCATTACCTCTTATCCTGTCACTACAGACCCTGTTAAAAAGCCCCCTTTGTATGCTGAAAGGCTGAAATAGGGCCTCTCTTACTGCCATGTCATATTTCACACCAGCTGTGGGAGTTGTCATGAGAGCATTTTGCTCTTGCTGATTGCAGTATTGCTTTGTACCCTCTGCAGAAGTTGCACATTCAGGGTAAAAGCTGTCACTTTAGTGTGGCTGACAGGTTCTTCATTAATGAAGCCTAGGACTGAAATTGGAGAAATGGGTGGATCTGTGTTGGCCATATGGAAGTGATCTGTATGTGACGGTGCTTTTCAGCCACCATTGCTGAAGGTAGCTGTAAAAATAACTTCTCTTTGGTCCTTGGCTAGGTAGCTGCAGGAGACAGTCTTTTCCCTTTTCCCTTTCTCTTTAAAGCTGAACAATTCCACTTGTTTCAGCATCTCCTTGAATGTCATATGCTCCAGCTCCATCCATCTCTGTGGTTCTCCTCTGGATGATAATGGCATCAGAATATTAAAAACTTAAAGGATTTTTTCAGGCCTCCAAGATAATTTTTTACAAGTCTTTGATTTTAAGAAAAATGGTCTAAACTACATCTGCTGATAGTAAAGTAAAAGAGTGAGTGTGCCACAGATTGCATCCGTAAGTTCCCATGGAGACTTTCACTGACCTTCAGGCTCTTTTTGCTGTTCTATTAAGTTTCCCTTTTTTCTTCTTCCCTTCTGGGAATGTGTCCTTGTGTCATCATTTTTGGAGTACAGGAAGTAGAAAACAGTTTTCACTGCTAAAGTACTGGCTTAGAGCAGGAACAATTACATTTAGAAACAAGGGATAGAAACAATAACATCACTCGAGGATTTTGACAGAAAAAAAATGTGCAAGAAATGTAAGGTCTGACGTGAGTTGCCCTGGAAATAGACGATCAGTACAGATGTTAGTACAATAGCAGCTAGGGAGATCAGCTTGAGAGTAGGTCACTTACTGGCTCCAAGAGAACTCTGAAGTCACCAGCTTTATTGATGCTCTTTAATTAAAGAACAATGGGGCGGGGGAAGTAGGGGGAAAAAGGCACTCAATAAGCTGCCCTGACTACACTTTTCTTTTTAAGTGTCTTTCCTCAACATAAAATTAATGAAAGTGAGCTTTCTAATTCCAGATTGCCAAAAGCTCTGCACTGCACCTCATTACTTGATGAGAGCACGGGGTGGGAAGCTCTTCAGGTTGCTATGCTTATTTTGGTTGTACCTGTGTAGTGCTAGCTACATCATCTTGTCTTTCTTTACCTGCTTTCTCCACCTTTAAGATGGGGATCACATTCCAGTTTACTATATAAAGTAATTCTGGAGCAGACTATGAAAATGTGTGTGTTTGCTAAAACCACACTGCATCTGCACACCAGAAGGGTAAGCACATTGTGCTCCTTGCTTTTCTCTGTTATGAGCCTATTTTTCTTATCAAAGAAACAGGTAAACCTTACCCTCCCTCACTCTCCCACTCCATACCAGGGACCCTCTTCCCTCACACAGACTTGGGTTGGTCATTGTGGCTGTGCTGTCAGCTCCTGCTGGCATTATATAAACGGCCACTCTTCTGCCTGTTGTCTGTGTTGTCATGAATTCTCCAGTTCTAAAAGGCTTCATTACAATATTCTGTTTTCTGTACAGGATATGTCATACAGAGCCGAAATGCAGTGCTTTTTTAGCTCCCCTACTTTGCACTGCTTCTCCTATTCAAAGGTGCTCTTAACAGCCTTTGTGCAAGTACTGTCGTAGCATATAGTATCAAGGGAAAGATGATTATTTTCCTTTTACAGATAAAAGAAAATGGCTTTGTTTTCAGGATTCCCAACAGACCAACTCAACTTGCTGTCAAAACAAAAAGTATGAATTCTTTGTGTTTCTGTTGTCAGTGTGTGCATTATAAAGATCATTTAGACAACAAGTCTTAGGAGGAGCAGCTGAGGAAGCTGGGGCTATTTAGTTCGAGGAAGAGGAGGTGAGAGGAGATCTTATCACCCCCTACAACTATCTGAACAGACATTCATGTAGAGAGGTAGGTGCTGTCTCTTCTCACAGGTGATTGAACGAGAAGGAGCTGCCTTAAGCTACACCAGGAGACATTAGGAAAAAACGTTTCACTGAAAGAGAAGTCAGACATTGGAATAGGAAGATGGTCATCATCCCCGAATGTGTTTAGTGGTCATTTAGATGTGGGGCTTAGTGTTATGGTTTAGTGGTGAACTTGGCAGAGTAGGGTTATTGGTTGGACTTAATGATCTCAAGGGTCTTTTCCAGCCTGAGTGATTCTATGATTCTGTTTGGAGGGTCCATTTATTTGAAGTGTATGTTTCGTGAGCAAACAGGGAAACACTTTCTGTTCATCTATGCATGGATAAAGTCCCTGAACTACTGAATTCTTTGGAATATATCTTTTATATCTTTTATAGCAGCCTGCCTTCTTATACTGTTTAATGCATTTCTGTGGAAAACTGAAAAATACTAAGAGTGGGTTTTTAGGCAAGCTGATGGATTTTTTTCCCTTCTGGGCTATCAGGGTGCTATGCTGTAAAAACCCCAACAAAACCAAATCAAAAAACTCAGTCAAGCAACTTTTTGAGCTTTATCAATGGATTAGAGAACTATATGAGATCAGGAGTTTCCTTGTGTTGTGAGTGGTTCTTCCAGTGTTACTGAAAACACTGAGGCAGGGAGAAGAGCTCAATACTTAGGTAAAATTGTTATGTCTTCTTGGGTTAAGTAGTGCAATTTTGATCTTAAAGCTACTTCTGTTTTCTTCTGAGTTGGTAAATAGTACAGCAAGGACACATGAATGAAATTGATGCTTTTAGAAGACAATAACGTGAGAGGCTGGGAGAGGAAAAGCCTGTATATTTTGATGCATCATTCATACACAGGAAAGGCAAATGACTGCCATTGCTTTATGTCCTTCAGAGGAGTCTTGGGTGGATGAATGCTCTGCAGATGATGCAGAGAACGCTGGGCTGGAAGTTCTCTTTTTGTGAGAAAAAGCAAACCAGAAATTGTTCTCACGCCTATTGCTGTTACCCACATCACCAGCCTGATCTTTCTTCCCCCTTACCCCAGTGTAGACTGGTTCTTTGAACAGTTATCTGGATGGTAGAAGTAATATTGACTGGCATTAGGACGCAAACAGGTCTGAGAAACTAATCTGAAGGTTGATCTTAGTTGCTGCTAAGCTGATGAGAGGCAATTTTGTTGCTTGGCTAAGCCTGCCTTTTGGCAACACACCTCCACAGCAAGAGCACAGGCAATGAGATTTGAAGCTATTGTCACAAGCTGTTACCTATATTAGCTGGCAAAAGAATGTTTGAACCTGCAAATGACTTTGGCAGAACCCGGACTCTAACATTAGTTTCCTGGCTGTGAAATTTTGCTGTGTATTTTACTAATAATTTGAGGGATGAGGGAATCACAAGCTTTCTAGGCACCAGATGTCTGTCTGTGTTTACTGAAGGATCTGTAGGTTGGCTTTGTGTCTATCTCCAGTACGTGTATGTTGCTGGAAGCGTATGCAGTACATTTTCAGAAGTCAAGACATCAATAATGCCCATTCTTCTGCTCTTTAGCTTTCGTTATCAAACGTCTTTTCGAACCCGGGGTGTATCTTTTTTGTTGGTTTTGAAAAGTCTGTCTTTTAGTTGGCAACACCCAAGCTCCTGTGATCACCACACGATCCGTTTTGCCTACAGATGAAAATGAATACCTCAGGTGATTCACAGTTTCTAAACCTTACTTATTTGTGGGTTATGGCCAGTAACAACAATAACCGCTAATATATAGGAAGCTGGAGTAAAAGGTTCCAAAGAACGAAACGTTTGGAAAGCATTAGGTTCTCTCCAGAAGGTTTGACAAGAACAGCTCCCCCTGACTTACATAGCTCATGTTTTTTTGAATGTGAAGCCAAACTTCTGAATCCCATTTTTGCCTTTTGCTTGTAAGGCTGAATGTCTGGTTAGGCAGGCAGTTTATACCAGGCTAAGAAAAAGCATCACAGGGATACACTTCGTGTCTCATGTGTAATGTTGTCTTCTAGGAAAGCAGTATCCTTAGTTTTCCCTTGCTCTTTGCCTGTTGCAGCCATGTAGCAGTCACTAAAGCAAGCTTCAGCAGCCTGTATTGAACCCTTGTAAACATATATGTTGAAATATACTTCAGATAATTCTATCACAGCAAAAATGTCCAGCAAAATCCAGTCTCATCAAACCTCATGACATTAGGAGGTTGTGTCTTTTTGATTTCATTTTTATTCATACATTAGGAAAAGGAAAACAAATGCTGTTCTTTTCTCAAGTTTGGTTGAGGTGATCCAAATGCAGGCGTGTTTCTAGATCTCTGTTTGAAGAGAAAACAACAGCAATTAAGGTAGAGGTATTGTAAACAAAAATACTGACTTTTGGAAACAAAAGTCTTGTTGTTTCCATTGTAAACATTGCCTCAAAATTGCTTTGAATATATGATGTAATCAGTTCCCTCTAGTTCTATGAGCAATTAAGTTGTTGCATTTTGTAAAGATTTAATGATTTTATTGTTCAGCTTTAATCTGTTGTAACAGCTAACTGCACATTTAATGGTTATCAGAAAATTGTGAGGTAGAATTCATGTTTTCAGGAGAAAAATATACTGAATGCTGAAAATATATTTTCATTTTGTACATGAGACCCACTCTCTGTGTTAATGACAAGGTTTTGCCTAGAGTTGTTTGTTTGTAAGAAGGCTGTAATGTATAAACTCAACAGGATGAGGCAGGATTAATGATAGGAACATGCAAAAATAGTGTAGTTAGTTTTAGGGCTGGATAATTTTAATGAAAAGATTCACTCTCGTTTTCTGTTTAGAAAACAGCCCCCTTGTAGTCAAAGTCCTTTGGGTTTCTTTAGTGGAGCTTGTATAGCTCTTTTAATATAGAGACTCGTGATTTCTTTTATTTCTTCTGTGTATTGGTTTGTAAACCTGAAGCTGTGGATTTTTTGAAAGTAAAGCATTTACTTTTGTGCATGCCTACTGATAGGTGTGGTTGCCATGATACAGATTCTGAGCGAAACTTTTAAATCTCCGAGTTGAACCTGTGTGATGCTTTTCAACATCGTTTGTCTGATAGACTAAATCAGAACTCTGAAAAATTCCACGTACTTTCTGAGTTGAGCTGGCTGGATGCTCTGCAGTTCTAAAATTGTGAAGTAAAGGACTAAACTTTACTACATGGTCTTCAGATTTGTACAGGGCCCCTCTTCAGACACAAACTGATTTTTGCTTGAGAGTTCAGGACTCCCTCGGAGTTGCAGGCCATTGTCTGCGGACAGCTGCTTTAATTTTGAACCATTCATTGCAGTGCATTCCTTCCAATTGTTTTGTACAATGCTGTCTTGTGAATAGAGTTTTATGTAACTTTCATCAAGTGGCTGCGTGCATCAGTAATTGTCAAAAACCTTGCATCAGTTCCTTAGCTCATCTCCGCTTGCTCTCTGTCACATTCTGATTGATCAGAGAAGGGAGTGACTCAGATTAGTTACTAGGTGTCTAACTGACAGAATAGAGGAGAGGAAAAGGGGAAAAGGAGAAGATAGGTAACAAGTTAGATCATCTCTCCAGGCCATGGTGGTGTCTGGCAGGCTCTGCCTCTCTCTTGCTGGTCTGCTCTGCAGATCTCTGTAGAACTACTGTTTCTCTTGCCATCATTGTAGTCAGTTTCCTGGCATAGTCAGTTTTATGGGGTGGGGTGGGAGTGGTGGTGGTGATCACTGATCAGTCCCTTTCCCCTTCAGCTTCACAGATTTTCCGTGTCCCCAGCAGTCCTTTTTGTCAGTCTCTCAGCACAGTCACAGACTGTTGGCTACTCTGTACCATTTGAATACTTCCTTTTATCCTAGCTGCCAGGGCTCTTTGTCTTCACCCCCAACAGTATGGAAGATTTTGTTCTCAGGGGATTAGACAAAACATGGACAAGTAAGTCCTTGAGACAGCTGGCACCAGAACCTCCCCCCACCAGAGCTTCCACTGCTGGCTGGGTTGCGAAGCCATGCGAGCCAGTTATCAGGCAATTCAGGTTGCAGTATGAAGTCAAAATTGGTGAGTTACAGCCCCTCTCCAGGCTGTAACCATGGGGCTCTATGAGGAAGAGAGTCCCAGTATATGTGGAGGAGCTGAAGCTGCAGCTGCTATCTTGTTCTCACCATGGGGTGGCTGCCACGTGGCCGGCACCACCTTGGCTTTGTTTCTGGTGATTGGGCAGAGAAGCTGTGTCAAAGCTGTGAGTGAGAAACTGGGAAGTAAACTGCTTGAGTAAGCAGGAAAAAGAGGCTTAGAGAGGTGTTTGACGTTTCCCTTCATTGTTTGGCTGGACTGTGTGTGCTGAAGAAGCCAGAGGGACTTGTGATTCTTAAACCTTTGGCAGAATGTTGAGAAACTGGGGTTTGAAGTGTATGTTGTTGCACCAGAGATGCTGCTGCTGTGTGCGGACCATGCCCGTCTGACCGAGGTCTGCTGGCCATGCCATGCGGACCCCTGAAGACCTTGCCAAAAATGGAGCGAGATGGGCATTGTGGATGGTTGGAGCCGACTCTCCACAGCTGGCAGAGTCAGGAGGGCGCCTCTGTTCCTGGGGTGGTTGTCGTCCCCTTTTGTTGCAGTGTATCCCCTGTTCTGCAAGAGTTCTTGTCTGAAGCCAAAGATGGCTACATATTTCTCTCCCGTTTTCCTCAGAATGTGTGTAATGGTGTTGTGACAGAGTTCCTGTTTGTTTTACTCATTTGGGTTTTTTTTTCTTGGGTGTGGGTTCAATAAAATCCTTTCTTTTCCTCAAAGCTGCTTCACTGCCTAGTAAATTCTACCGTAGAGCTAGTTGCTGTGCTTAAGGATGCAGGCACCAACCCAAGGGACCAATCGAAGCCTTTTCAACCTATGACACAAAGTGGATGCTTTTGGAAACAGAAGAAATTAGAGATATTTTACAATAAATTTGAGTACATTCAGTTGCAGCAGAATCTGTTAGGATGACGTAGGAGAGCTGTACGTTTGCCATCAATAATGTACACTGTGCAAAAATAGCTTCCTCTTTTTGTCTGGGCTTCCTGAAAACCACCTTTGTAGTACAGTGCAGATAATCAGAAATGATGCTTTCAAGTTGTTAAAAATAATTGAAATGATCCAAGTTTGTTTGAAACTAAGGTGCAAAGCCTGTTATTACCTGGGAAGTTGTCTTGATAGCGATCACTTAAGAACTATTACGTATTCTTTTGTTGTGTTTTTTTTTAAGCTGGACCTGTGATCTGCAGAATGCTAACATACCCTCCAACTCGAAGAGCCTTAATTGTGGGTTGTGGTCTGCAGATGTTTCAACAACTGTCAGGGATTAACACCGTCATGTATGTATTCACTGCTTGCTTCTCTTTATAAAGTATAAGAAAAAGACAAGTAGCAGTTGTAGATGGGCTTCTGGACAGAATCTGAAATGTGAAAAACTGAGTGTGAGAGCTGGGATGCTGGTTTGAAATCCAGATATCGGCATGTTTGGCATATCAGAAAATTGATGCAAAAGGGTGTTGGTATGAGGGCAAACATACAGAGCTGAGAATGCAAACAGCACTCTGGGAGATGTGCTACCATATGGTAGGGTTTATAGTCAAAGCTGTGATTGTCCAGACAAGAAAGTACCCTTAATGTTTGCATTAATGCACAAGTAGATCAAAATGTGATGAGAGTTAGACTGTTGACCTTGTAAATGAGATGGAAAACTACTGTGAAGTGCTAAAGGAGGTAAGATACTGAGGGAAGAAGTGTTTCCTGCTATCACATGCTTTTACATGTACAAGGATTCAGTAAATATAGAACAGTGTAGTGGGTTTTCTGATCAGTGGGCAGCTCACAAGAGGAATAGCTTTTGACAGTTTCACCTTAAACTAAGTCTTTTCCAATGTGGAATTACTGTTGAGCTGTCCTACAGTGGTAACCTTAACAAATATAATTTTAGTATTGTTTTCAGAGCAGGTAAAAAATCTATTGCAGTACCATATTACAGAGACAACTGTGCCTAAGGGAGCAAGCTTGTTAGGAAATTGTTAAAAGGAACAGCTAAAAAGGATAAAGATTTAGTGGTGTCAAGAGCTCCTGTATTAAACGCTAAATATCTGACATGTATCACAACAGGGGGATAGGGACAGGGAGAGGGAAGCCCAAACTCAGTATTATTAAACTACAAAGGAGGGTAATCTGTAACAGGTAAAGAGTTACTCTGTACAGTAGAAGTTGAAACCAAATAGTAGAAAACATTTGGTAAACTATTTTAAAGCCAGAAGACAGACACAGAAAAAGCTTTCAGAAGTTCTTCAGGCACATCTGAAGCAAGAAACCTCATAGTCTCCAGGCCCACTGAGGATCAAGACCTGATGAGAACGTTAGTGCTTTATCAGCAAGACTTGGAAAACCTCTTTTTGTCTTTATATTAATTATAGAGGGTATATGAAGCTTCATTCACTGAATCACAGAATAAACAGGGCTGGAAAGGACCTCCTAGATGACAGAGTCCAGCCATACCCTCACAAACAAAAAACTCTAAATATCTGAGAGATTGAAAAACACAAACTAACCCCCCTCCATGGTGCCACCCTATCAGGGCTAGAAGCACCATGGCTACACAGTTCTTCAACACCTCCAGGGATGGGGACTCCACCCCCTCCCTGAGAAGGCCCTTCCAGTGCCTGACCACTCTTTCTGGAAAGAATCTCTTCCTCAGATCCAATCTAACCCTCCCCTGCCTCAACTGCAGACCAGTGCCCCTGCTTCTGTCAGCAGGAGAAGAGGCAAACACCCACCTCTCTACAACTTCCCTTCAGGTAGTTGCAGAGGGTAAGGAGGTCCCCCTTCAGCCTTCTTTTCTCCAAACTAAGCATGCCCAGCACCCTGGGGCTCTCCTCATACAACTCTCCTCACACAACTGATTCTCTAAACCCCTGTGAGCTTGGTTGCTCTCCTCTGGATCTGTTCCACCATCTCCATGTCTTTCCTATCATGAGGGGCCCGGAACTGCACACAGTACTCACAGTGAGGCCTCACAAGGGCCGAGTCCAAGGGCACAATAACTTCCTTTCTCCTGTTGACCATGCTATTCCTGATCCAGACCAAGATTCTGTTGGCCTTCTTGGCCACCTGGGCACCTTGCTGGCTCAGATGCTGTCTCCCAGCACCCCCAGGTCCTTTTCTGCTGGGCAGTTTCCAGCCCCTCATCCCCCAGCCTGTAGGGGTGCCTGGGGTGGTTGTGACTGAAATGCAGGACCCAGCACTTGGCCTTCTTGACTGATACTGACTTAAGCTGTTTCAGGTGGTCTGTTTTAAATTCAAGTTTTAGGAGGAGAACTTTTAGAACAAACTGATTAAAATGAATAATAGCAAATAGCCTGGACTAATCAGGGTACACCCAACCGGTCTGGAGTAATTAGAATACTTAATCACTGAATTTGGAAAGGTAACATAATCTGTATAAAGCTACAGCCCAGAAGGCTCTGTCCTTATCAGAATTAATTAAAACTGTCACCGAATCAAATGAGACGATGTGTTTATAAATATGAAAAATGAACGTGTACGTAGAGAATACTAAATAATAAAGCAGAGTCAGCGTGATACAGACAGAGCATAGCCTACCAATTGTTTGGGTGTGAGCTCATGGTCATCCGAGAACTATAGATCCTGTATAAACTGACGGCGGCAGCTGCTGCCAAAGTTTCTTGAAGAAACCAAATGGGCACAAAAACAAAAGGGAAGCCCTGCCAGGTAAATATCTTTTTAGAAAGGAAAGAACGGGTTAAAAATGAAAGATCCAGTATCACAAGCCAAAAGTAGACTCCTACAGTGATCTATGTGGAGATATTTACTGCTTTAATAAATCTGTGAAAGGAGCTAAACAACAAAATAACAGCTTGTGCTCATACACCATTCATACGTGACATTAAGACCTCCAAATAAACATCAACAGTTGTGGGAAGAGAATACAAGATAACAAACTAATGAAACGAGAAGCGCATTAGCTATACAGTATTGCACAGAAATCCTTGCATGAGTGAACTGACTTACGTGTGTGGCAGTTCAAACCGTTACTGCTCACAACTGAGAAGTTCTAGTATAGTTCTATACAGGCATCATTATGACATCCATGACTGATGTGGAATAGTACCAAAGGCTGCAGATGTCCTTTCTTTTTGTAAGGGTATACCAGGTTATGTAAGAGACAGCTTGTATTTGAACAGGATGTTGAGGACTCTGTAGCTTGGAAAAGAAATGAGTTCAGAAGAAACGCAAGAGGCATGTAAAGCTACTAATATTATGGAAAAGATGTGGAGGGCGTGATTATTCATCATTCCTTATAACGCGGTTCTGATGACTCTTAGTTCATACCCAGCAGTATGATTAAAATAAACATCTTTTCATGCAATTACTTAGTGGAACTCATTGCCACAGAGCGTTACAGATGTCAGATGCAGAAGTAAGTTTAGAAGTCGATTAGGGAAACTTAAATATTAATAAAATGTTATTAAACCCAATGTGGATGCAACCTCTGGCCAAGAACAGTCACTCGCACATTTTGGTTCCTACTGATGTAGGATGCCTTATTAGGCTGGGACAAAATACTGACAGTTCACAAAGTTTATGGCACTTGGTAGGCTGGCTTTGTTTATTTTAAACTCCATATGTTTAAAAATCTCAAACTCTTCTCTGTAGGAGGTTTTACACAGTTTGGAGTTGGCCTAATTTGCTGCTTGATGTGTAGGAGGATTGAATTACAACTCTAAACCATAGCTGAATCTTAGCTTTAAAACAAGAAAATGCCTGTAATAAACACATGACGGCACTGTTGTTAAAGGCCTGGCTTGTAAACCATTTGCAAGTCCAGTATTTCTTTAATGATCCCATATAAGTGAATTTTTAGTTATCAGGTATGCAAGACAAGCCTTCTCGTATGGAAGGGGCGTTTATCAAATCTAAGTAAGCAGCTGTCTGTCGATGGTTTGCTTACATAGAAATCTGTGATTGCTCTTTAGTGCAGCAATTTAATGGCACCTTACGCAACTGTCAGACCTTATTAACTCTCCAACCACTATTTTTCTCTTCGTAATGTTTAGTTGTGTCATTCTGGGATCGCTGTTCAGTAGTTGAGGCTGGAAAAAAGGCACTGGTTTACGGTTGGAAATTGTAGGGTTGTGTGGACTTTCCTTCATGGTTTTGCAAATGCATTCGCCAGAAACAGTCAATGATTTGTTCGTTGGCATTCACTGTAGCTTGGTGCTGCTGTGAATCCTCTTTCCTTGGTGTACTGCTTTCTAGGCTGTTGGAAAAGAGGGTGATGACCCCTACTTGCTGTGGCCTGGCTTTCCCTGGCAGAGAATTTAACCTCTGGTCTCTCACCTGCTGCTTACGTATTTCCCTGGGTCTCTTTTACACAGTGACAAATTTAACTTAACATATCAGCATCCTGGATGGGCCTTGACTTGTTCTTATCTTCTGACTTCCTACTATTCCTCATAGAAAAGATTTTTTAAAATCTTGTATTTTCCTGTAAGTGAGGCCGCAGGAGTAGGTTTGTGTGCGTCTGAAAATCCTGTTGAAAAAACCTCAGCGTAGTCAAGTCACAAATCAAGAAAGTGAAGTGAAAACATGAGGAAAGTGATGGCCACAGAATGACTGAATACCTTCCCAATTTGTACGTGCTTTACTGAGTAACTCTTCTGTTTAGGAAAAGTTTGACTCAAAAGGAGGTAGGAAATTTATAAAGAGGAATTTTGCAGGACTCTAAAACACAGTCACTGAATGTACCCTGTTGTAAGAGATCCTGCAAAGCACAAAAATACCTACAAGAAACATACAGAGGGAATGACAAAAATTCCATACTTAGGAGTTCAGAAACCTGACACATGTTTTCAAGTTAAAAATTGGGTGTCAATTGGTGGCAAAGCCAATGAGAACAGCAAAGGTTGTTCTTTTGAGGACGGAGAAAGGAAAACTAGAGCAACTCCTGTAAGGACAGTCAAGGACTGTGCCCTGTCCATCTCACTATGCAATGAACTGGACTGGGTTGTGCACAGAAATAGTTTGATATTGTATTTGAATCAGCCCTGTATGTGCGTAACTTCCTGCCGTGAGGAATGAGACACTCATCACGAACATAACAGGATGTTATTGAGCTGGCGGAATGGCATGTGGAGCAACCTCTGCATTGAGGAGGTGGATCTGAAAGAGAAGCAAAATGTAAAAATAGGCAAAGGAGTTTGTGACTCTCACAGGAACAAATTCTAGCGCGATAAATATAGTAAGTAAAAGAAGAAAGCGCAGTGGCCTGTTGCTTCGATTCCTTTTTTCCCCCCTAAGAACAAGGGTACGACTGCTGTTCGGTTGAGTACCCGAAATAGATAAAAGTGGTTTTGTCCTGGCTTTTGTCAGTTAAACTGGTCTGTGAAAGATAAAGTTCTACAATTTTAAGAGCAGCACCTCTTGCCACTGGTGCAATCAGGTCTGAAACGGTTAAACTTTCCAGTTCTTTATCAGTCTGGTATTTTCTCCTCTTCAAAATGGAAACTTGCTATTTCAAGCCTCAAGTCACACGAGTGGCTGACAAGAGGCTGAAAAGGGCCCTGTGAAGGAAGTTCTATTCCAGGAGAGTAGTTGCCACGAATCTGCTTAATAGTAAGTTACTCTAGAATTTTGTTAAAAGAGTGGTGTGCAGGTATGTTCAGGTCCATAGTTAAAGCTTGGGAGAGGAGTATTTTAAAGTAAAACTTGAAGCACATTTTTCCCATTGGTTATTTCTTTAAAAAAAACCCTAAGGGAAGAAGGAAGCTTGAAGGATTCGACTATTTCAGACTGTTTGTTGAAAAACCTACATAGAGTACATTTATGTTTTAGCTGTGTTCTTGTGTTCCTGAAGGACTAAGAATCACAGGATGCTTGGGGTTGAAAGAGCTGTAAAAGTCATCTAGTCCAATCCCATGCAGTAAGCAGGGACATCTTCAACTAGATGGGGTTTTTCAGAGCCTCCTCAAGCCTCACCTTGAATGTCCCAAAGGGTTGGGCCTCCACTACCTCCCTGGGCAACCTGCTCCAGTGTTTCACCACCTTAATTGTAGAAAAAACTTATTCCTTATATCTAATCAAATCCCCCCTCTTTCAGTTTAAGACCATCAGCCCTTGAGCTGTCACAACAGGCTTTGCCTTATACACTTCCTTTAAGTACCAAAAGGTCTTCTTGGAGCTGCCTTTTCTTCAGGCTGAGCAACCCCAACTCTGAAATGCCTGAAGACATTCTGTGTACTGTATAGCCTTATTGCAGCCCAGAAAAACCCTTCATGGCAAAGAAAGCCGTTGGTAAAAGCCCTAAGCCATCTTGAACACCGAGCAGTAACGTAGCTGTAACTGGAGGGACTTCAGTATTGTCAAAACTCCACATAGGTAGTGTGGCCAGTGCTGGAATTTCTTTTGCGGGCTTCCTAGTTTTGAGTGAGTTGATGGATGTTCACACAGGCTGCCTGTGCCCTCAAGGCTTTAAACCTGGGATAAGATTGAAGAAACAGCTGTACCATTGTAATTATTCTTACGCTCATGAAACTTTTAAGCAGTCTTGATGAAAGCCAGGCAAAACGTTTTGTTGTGTAGTTAGAAACTGAGCTGGATGTGATGCTAACGTTGTCATTTGCCATTTTCACATTATGTAAGAAAAGCTTTATGCAACAGGAGAGCGGTGTAATATGTCAACAGGGAGAGCTTATGGCCTTCAGCATTTTTGTTAAGCTTGTGGTGTTGCTGCTGTATGCGATCTGTTATTCCTAGTTAATATTATGGTTTTTCATTGTTAAGATATCCTTGCGTCTCCTAGAAGTATGAAGTGCCTTGCTGTTTGGATTCGGTCCACAGATGCTTTTGAGCTTTAACAGCCTTAATTTTAATCTATGCAAGCAAACAAAAGATGAAAAAAGCCAGAAGGAAGTATGAAAGATGTGTCTTTTTCCAGCTGGCGAGAATAGGGAGTGGAAGAAAGTACCACTTGGAGAAGGGAAGAACTCTGAGTAATGAGAGAAGAAAACGAGCAGGATAAAAGAATAGAGAAGAGCTTATGTAACAAGTGAAAATTGAGGGTTTGAAAATAAGAGTATTGAAACAATTAACATGAAAAGTGAATGAATATTGTTCTGAATGTAAATGAGAGAATGGAAGAGAACAGGAGTGGAACTGGAAAGAAGCCAGAATGCTTCTGGAGTTTAAAAGAGACTAGAAAGGATTTTAATGGAAGCTCAGCACATTTCCCCACAGGTTTAATCAATGGGTTCTACTGTGAAGCAGTTGCAGGGTTTGGAACCCATGAGAAGCTGTAAACCTTAGTTTCTGTCGGCTGAAGCAAGCAGGAGGCTCTGTAGCATTAGGACTGAGCAGGACTTGGATCAGCACTTGATACTTCTACTCAACAGGGAGAGAACCTAACCCCCAGAGGGATGGTGAAAGTCAAGACAGAGAAACTTATCTTTAAATTGCGATTTTGAAATGAAACAGTGACTAGGTAGTTTACCAGAGATAAGTCCTTTACATTTTTTGTTGATTATTGAATAATTGCCTTGTTTTGTGAATTACAATGCAAGAATTAGCAACCCTCTCTACCTTTTCATATAAGCAAAGAGCTGTTAATAGATTAATTATAAATAAGTTATAAAATATTTGTAATGAGTAAGTTGGTCATTGAAATGAGACTTAGCTAAGGCACATGGTAGGGGACTTTTGGAGATCTGTCCCCCTGTACTCAGCACTAGTAAGGCCATACCTTGAATATTGTGTCCAGTTTTGGGCACCTTAGTACTGAAGAGACATCCAGGTGCTGGAACGAGTGCAGGGAAGGCAACAAAGCTGGTGAAGGGTCTAGAGAATAGATCATATGGGAAGCAACTGGAGGAGCTGGGGCTGAAGGTTGAAGAAGAGGAGGTTAAGGTCTCCCCCATCACTCTCTGCAATTACCTAGACATTGTAGAGAGGTTGGTACTGGTCTCTTCTCACAGGTAATTAGTGACAGAACCAGAGGGAAGGGCTTCAGGCTGCAACAGGAGGTTTAGAATGGACATCAAGAAAATGTTCTTCATGGAAAAAGTGGTCGAACACTGGAATAGGCTGCCCAGGGAGGGGGTTGAGTGTGTTCACTGGATGTGTTCAAGAGTCACTTAGATGTGGTGTTACGGGATAGAGTTTAGGGGTGCACTTCTAGAGTAGGGTTAATAGTTGGGCTTAATGAGCCAAAGAGTCTTTTCCAACCTGAATGATTCTGTAATCATCTGCTAAAGCAAGTTCACCTAAAGCAGATTTTTACAAGACGATACTCAGGTAGGTTTTGAATAACTCCAGGGAAGGAGACCCCACAGCTTCTCTGGGCACCCTGTTACAGTGCTCTGCCACCCTGAAGGTAAAGAAGTTTTTCTTATGTTCAGGTGGAACTTCTGTAAACAAAAGTTCTACTGGAAAGAAGTGCCGGTGTTCACATTTTCCTTGCAGTTTGTATTCAAGCACTGAGTTCTAAGGTTGTAAACATTTCTATTGTGTTCTCTGGCTCTGTGCTTAAAAAACAAATCCAGCAAGTAGAATACTTAAAAAATCACGGAATCCAACAAAGAAATCAAAACAAACCCCAAAATGCTAGAATGTCATCCAAGTTGCACAGCAGTTGCTGAAGTAGTCTTCAGTAGATTTAAATCAGGCCTCAGTAATTACCCAAGCAAACTGCCACACAGTCTTTATTTTTGTGTGGCCAGTAACTTGTCACCTCAGTTGTTTTCATATACTCTCAGACCCAGCTGGGCTTTAACTCCTGACTAAATGAGGGACATTTACAATGAAGGTTTTCAGAAAGAACCTTTATGTTGTTCTCAGGATAGCTGAGCAGTCTTGGTAGTGGACAAGTCCAGCTTTCTCTGATGACTCCATAACATTAAGGCTGCTGTCTGTGTAGGTTTTCATCCTTTATTTTTTTCCTGAGTAAACTGTCCAGTTTATATCTTTCTCTTAGGCTTGGAAGATGAGCCCAGCTTTCACTTGATGTTTGGGTTGGTTTTATTTTTTCATTTTTTTCACCTTTATTCAAGTTTTGTGGGTTTCATGTATTATTTTTTATCCTTTTCTGTCCTAGGCTTTAGAAGATGTCTAGTAACACAAAAAGAAAACCCTGTGTTGCACACATAATAATCAGATAATAATCCATTAAGTATTTTATAAGTGTTCGACAAATCCTTCCAATAGCTTTGGGTGGAGAAGTGACCCTTTGTTTTACTGTATTATCCTTCCTTTGTATTGAAAGATACTCTGTGCATGCAAAAATAATAACATAAAAAAACCTTCAGTGGGGAAATGAGCAGCATCTTTGGGCTCTTGTTGCATACAGATGCTTTTTTAGACAGTGACTAATATTTTTGGAAAAATTGTGGTCTATATGTCTAGTCAAGCACACTAGAAAAAATGCCTCTCCTGTTATAGCAAACGTTTCTGTTACATGTGCTATACAGAAATAATGTGATTAGCTTAGAACAGCTCTCGAGAGGAACAAATTATAGTTAATAAATAAAGCCATTTGTTATTACCCATTATATAACATTCTAAAGGAGAGTTTATGGAAGTGGCCCCTTGTTTTTTTTTCATAGGACATGAAACAGAATGAAACCCAAACTCTTATGTGTTGAAAGGTTTGCACATTCAGCTGCGGCTTTTTTATAGGCAGTGTTCTGTCATCACAGCTGAGCTTGTTTCTTTTAAAATAAGAAGGTACGTTAGAAAAGAAAAAAAACCCTTCACACAGCTGATCACAGTAGTGATGAGGCTGGAAAAGACCTTAAAGATCATCCAGTCCAACCTAAAACCAACCAAGTAAACCTAAACATCTGACATCTAGCTCATGCCACTCAGCACTTCATCCAGCCTAACCCTGAACACCTCCAGGGACGGTGACCCGACAACCTTCGTGGGCAGCCCGTTCCAAAACCAGATCACTCTCTCAGTGAAAAACCTTTTCCTGATGTTAAGTCTAAACCTCCCCTGATGGAGCTTAAGACTGTGACCCCTTGTCCTGTCTCCAGTGTCCAGGGAGAAAAGACTGACCCCTGCCTGACTACAACCACCTTTTAGGTGGTTACAAACAGTGATAAGGTCACCCCTGAGCC
>VZRI01013047.1:39231-61285 GCA_013397515.1 Upupa epops
TAAACCTTCCCTGCCTCAACTTCAGACCCCCCTCAGCCTCCTCTTCTCCAAACTAAACCTGCCCATCTCCCTCAGCCCCTCCTCATACGACTTGCTCTCTAAGCCTCTCACAAGCTTGGTAGCTCTCCTCTGGACGCACTCCAGTGTCTCCATGTCTTTCCTATAGTGAGGGGCCCAGAAGTGAACATAGTATTAGAGATGAGGCTTCACAAGGACATAATAACTTCCATTCTCCTGCTGACCATGCTAGGTCAGTGAGGAGTATGACTGTGTTCCTCCAGATCCTGCTCTAATGTTGTTTCTTTTCTGTCATTAGATACTATCGACGTGGGAAGGGAATACTCCACATTACACTGTAGTGAAGGGGGTGTGCCTCAGTAAATCTGTTAGGAAGTGTCTGAAACATAAATGTGGTGATGACAGGATGCCAATAGCAATATCTAAGAGCTAAAAACAAATAAGCAAAGGAAACATTAGCTGCTAAGGAAAACTGCAGCAGGCCGAGCTACAAAAAATTAACTCTTTGCTCCCCAGGGAGCAAACAGGATGCTGACTGCTTCAGATGTTAACATGACCCACACAAATCCTGCCCCTTCCAGATGGGAGGATGGTGGGTAGTAGTGAGTAGCAGTATTTAGAGAGGGAGGGCGAGAGAAGAATGGTAGGTCATGCTCCTGATGTTGTAAATAGCTCTAAACCTGTGCACAGTCTCTAAGGAGTAGTTAGACCTTCGCTTTATTTTGGTTTCATGCTTAGTCAGCAAACTGCAAGACTGAACGATCTAGATGTACGTGTCCTCATCTTGAGGCACAGTACTGCTGTACCTGTGAGCATTTTTAAGGCTGTTGTGATACCGTTAAAGTTGCCGCACCACTTGATGTTTTTTAAAGACAACTTCAGTGCTTCAGAAGTTCTGTTTAAAGAGTGCAATGTTTTCCTTCAGTATTCCTGTGTGTGCCTTATGGAGATAGCCTACAAAACCCTGAGCAGCTTATGGGTTTAATGGTTTAGTTCCAAAGGTTGTCATTTTTCAGTTGAAGTAATTGTGAGAGGGTATTTAAGATTCAGGTAAGACAGCTTATCTGTATTAGGTTACCTGAGTATAAGTGTTCCGAGCACTGAAACCATACCTGTGCTAAGTTTCCACTTAAAATAGCTTTGAAAAGAGAATGACTCTTCATGCTCCTGTTGTGCTCGTGTGTCTTAGCCATAAATAAATCTGAGTCAGTTTAAAAGTATAGATGTGTAATTCACCAGGAAACAAACAAAACCCTGCAGCTTTGGTTACTTCAGCAGTGCCATAAACCCAACTGCAGGGCTCCCTCTCAGGCTGAAGCTTCTCAGCTCTAATGACAGCTCTTTGCTTAATTTACCTTCTTGTTTCTTTTGAAACAGAAAAGGAAAATTACAGCTTTAAGTCACTTAAAGGGGGAAAAAGCCACGCTAAACAAACTAGTGAATCATGACGGCATTGTTAACTGGCTTACAGCTGTAAATGTTCATCGTATTTAAGAAGCTGTTTGCTTTGTCAATCTAACTAGCCAGTTTTTGGAAGTAAAACAACAGTGTACAGATACATCGTCATCTTAAGTACTGGATATCACTGAACGGGCGATTCAGAGTGCTTCAAAAGTCTGAAGGTTTGAGGAGCGGGGAAATTGGGGGAGTAGCTCAAGATGTGAGATAGTTGGAGTGATGGGATAAAATTAAGTAAAATCATTAAAAATTGTTAGAATATAATGTAATGCTTTGAGATACTAGATTGAGTGTTGTGAGGGAAGTAAGAACCATCATTTCTAATTGCTTCAATTGTCAGACTAATGCTGCGTTAGAAATAACATATTTGGATAGGTTCGGTGTTGGGATCAGCAGATGATTAATGGAATTTCTTTTTTTAAAGGCTGATTTCCTTTAATTTAAACTGTTATATTCTGTATCTTTTCTGATAATTCTCATATTCCATATATTCAAAAAACAAAACCAAAAGCAGAACTCACCCCCCAAGACCTATACAAACTTAAAAAGAACTCAACTGCCAAATAGGTGAAATGATATTGAGGTGGATGTTTATTTGCGTTAAAATTTTCTGAAGGTTTAAAAATAAACAACAACAAAAAAAACCCCCTCTTCTCAAATTGCAGAGCTCATGTGTGGCACTCTAATGGGCAATTAACTATAAGGTTCTCATTCTGATTTGAAACACTGCATTAGTTGAATTCCATTTCATAAATGCTTAAATATCAGTGCTTTGCTTACTTCTCAGGTGCTCTTTAGTTGAGAGAGTTCTGAGTTCTTTTTAGAGTGTTTTTCCTTCCCTGAACTCAGTACTGTAGTTCAAAGGGTTGAAGAACTACCACATTCAATATTGTTTGAGTTCATTTTTGAGTTCTCTCTTGGGTTGTTACATAGAAGAATAGGAGTAGCATGATTAAATGGTACGACAGCAGCAAATTATTAGTCAAAAGTCTGTACCCATCTAGCAGACTGTCTTCCTTAGAATTTTGTTAGTTATTTTAAAAAGGCTGCAGAGGTATTATAAGATACTTCTGAGTATGAACTGACACTTCAACAACAACAATTTTAAAAGACTCTTAATTTTCAGGTAATGCTTTCATACAAGTAAATTCCTTTTGGGTTTTGCATTGAATATTACTAATCTGAGGGTTTGTAATGTCTTTGTTTGCAAATATTAACCATTACTTTTATAACATATTCAAAAGAGCCCCGTTCAAAGAACTCAATTTGGTTTTGCCTACTGAGTTATTTTAAAGGAAATCATGCTGTCAGTTTTATCCTTCAGAACCTGGTTTATTTTTAATAAAATCGGATCTTCAGGGACTGTGAGCACAAGTGCACGATTTTTACGCTGTTTTTCATAGAAATGAATGTGTTTATCTGTGCTAAAACCATGCAGAATGTTGAGACTTTGGTGTTAACACATTTTGTTGGTTTATTTTGCCTTCAAGTTGTTACTATCTTTTAAATAACAAGTCATCAAATCTGTTCCTATAGTCCTTCATGTTGTGAAGGATAAAGAATATTTAACGATGTTTCAAGGTTATTTAGTGCATATTTGCAGACCATTCATATTTGAAAAAAAACTAACACTTTGGAGAAGACGTCAAGTATTTATTTAAAAAAAGATATGTATTCTAACCAGTATTTTTTACTCTTTGTTTGGATGTTACTGAAAGATTTGCGTGTTTTGTAGAATTCTTCCACAATTATTTTTGCTTTTGGTTTCCACCCTCCCTTTTGTCTATGAAATCATAATCCTGATTGATGTCTCTGTTGCCTTAGTAATAACTCTCATGTCACAAATTCAGTAGTATCACAGTAATGATGAGGCTGGAAAAGGCCTTAAAGACCATCCAGTCCAACCTAAAACCAACCAAGTAACCCTAACATCTGACATCTAGATCATGCCACTCAGCACTTCATCCAGCCTAACCTTAAACACCTCCAGAGACAGTGACCCAACCACCTCTGTGGACAGTCCGTTCCAAAACCAGATCACTCTTTCAGTAAAAACCTTTTCCTAATAGTAACGTCACTGCGGGGCCATACAGGTTGAAACGTGTAAGCAGCATGGGTATGAGCAAAGTCTTTGCTGAAACGGCCAGCTTCAGTTATTAGCCATTGCATTGGAGCAGTTACATGAAGCAGAATGTCTGCTTTCTACCTGCTATATACACAGTGTAGCTCTGCAAGTTGGTTCAATGCATCCCATTCATGTTGTTCCTATGTAAAACCAAGTCAAGAAATCTAGTCTGAGCAGTGATGCTGTTTATAAGTCATTTATTAATGATTGCTGGAGGAAGTTCCCTGAATAGCAGTGCCAGTTTGTGTGTTTATTTTAATCCATTATGTGTCTAGACAGCTCCCGGAGCACAGTTTGCTCTCAACAATACCTTTCTAATAATGTTGTAAAAATTCTTCTCTAACGCAGTTGTTAACATTTAATATGCACTGGCTTGCTGAACTGTACATCTTCATTTACAAGGGCTTGTAGTCATAGGACCAGGGGTAGTGATTTCAAGCTGGAAGAGGGGAGGTTTAGGTTGGAAGTCAGAAGTTTTTCTCGATGAGGGTGCTGAGGCACTGGACCAGGTTGCCCAGGGCAGTTGTGGCTGCCCCCTCCCTGGAAGTGTTCAAGGACAGTTGGCTGGGGCCTTGAGCAACCTGGTCTAGTGGGGGGTGTCCCTGGTCATGGCAGGGGTGTTGGAACTGGATGATCTTTCAGGTCCTTTCCAACCTGAACCATTCTGTGAATCTATGAATTACCTATAGCAAATGCAGTTTCCTTATTTTGAAACCTATCAGGAGCAATTAATCAGTAGTGTAGTAAGGGAGAGGAGTTTGTTTCTGACACAAGTTTGCTCCTTTGTGAAAACCTAGAGGGCACATGTTTTTCAAATATTGGACTCTATTCTCACAAGGGAAAAAGAATATATAACTGAAACAATGCAAAGCTCCCAGTGTAACTGATCTTGACAAATTAAAGTATAAAAGGTCACTTGGTTAGATACTGCCTAATACAGCATCACAAACAACCTCAGCGAAAGATATTACGGATCCCTTTCAAACACAGAGTAAGAGATAGGATGCCCTTTAGATCTGTTTATTCACCTTTGCTTTAAGGGCACAGGAACCAGTTCTATAAATTGGATTCTTTGGAGTCTGTCAATAAGACTTAACCTGCTGCAGGCTAGTCAGAACGCTTTTTGACACTCGGGTTGAGATGCACACAAAAGGTTGAAAGGTTATGTGTGGTGCAAATATTTGCTGTAAATGAAAGTAGTCCAAGAATGAATCATACCCAAAGCGTGATGGCATCTGAAGGCTGATCAAGACTTTACTGTGAGCAGTCTGCAGAATATAGAGATCACTGTGCTAGAAATAGCTCATATGGAAGGTGTATAGAATACAGTCCCTGAGCTGAAAGACAGTAAGAAAGAGATCACTGAAGACAGAGTAGTGTGAAGGAATGCTGTATCTAAGGCGAGTGAGGAAGGAGAATGATGGATAATGGGAAGAGCCCAGTTGTCTCACTCTCAGGAGTATGGTGTACTGCTGTGGCAGGGGGATTGGACTGGATGATCTTTTGGGGTCCCTTCCAATCCCTGATGATTCTATGATATCAGGGTGGTCTAACTAAACAGCACTTGATTGCTCATTATTGGAGAGGCTGGCTCTTTTCTGCAGTGTCTTTCAAGATCACGTGTTGTCAGAGCTGAAGGTGTGTAAGTTGCATCTCAGCCAATGCAGGTGGGGGGAGCTCATCTGTGACTGCTTAAAATGGTTGGGGGTTTTTTATCCGTCAAAGTTCTAACAAGTCCATGGATGGTAGTAACACTTCAGAGTGGTTTTGGAAACTTCTCATGAGAGCATAATCATTTGCTGATACTTTATCACAGCAGAAAAATACTGAACTGTTGATTTGATTCTACCTTCTGCTTGCTGAAGGCCCTTTCTCACCTAAACTTGAATTTCTTGGTCAGGATAATGAATGAAAGAGATTATTTTCTCTTTTTTTGGAGAAAAGATGGAAGAACACTGTTAGGAGTGAGGAAAAGGAAACAAAAGCACAACAAGAAAAATCAGTTAAGACAATCTGGACTTTTCTTACCCCAGTCTACTCCCTGTACCTACTTAGTCAGACTGGGGAAGGAGATGAGAACACAAGCGGTTAAACTATGATTGGCAACCTCATGTTTTCAGCTTCAGATCTTTAATTCATACATTTGGTACCAAAGTGACAAAACTCGTTATTGCAAACAATTAAAAGTGAAGAGAAGCTTCTTTTGCACCAGAGAGTACTTGTTGCTCTTACTTGTGTTGGTGAGAGAGGGAAGCAGGTAACATCCCTTTTCAGGGATGAAAAAAAGGCACTAGGAATTCAATGGACATCCAGGGCTGTAGGGAACCAGTAAGATCTCAGTAAAACTTGGACTGATGTGGCTATTTTTAAATGAATTTTTAGATGTGACCTTTTAAAACCCCCTGTCCTAGGTCGGAGCCCTTAAGAGATTGTGACAACAAGGGCCTGAAATGGCACGTAGCTGCAATTTAATAACAGAGTCAGGAAGAAACGCACTAAGAGAAATCTTAGCACAGTACTGAGTCAGCAAATACTGCGTCAGCAGCTAAATCCCATTTGCACACAGGAGCAGAAGAAAAAGAATCTTAGAAGAATGAGGAGTTTAAATTATGCTTGTTAGTCATGGCACTTCTTCAATTTAATGTTCCGGAAATTTTTGATGTTTCAGTAACCATCTTAATCTTTGAGAACCAAGTTTAAATTAGTTTCGGGTTGTGATATCAGCCTATATCGTAATTTCTTTTTACAAGAAGAGCACCGTTCTACCGTGCACGGAGGAAGGAAGAGTGACTAGTTAGTGAAATAGGACAGTTCTTAAGGGAAATAAATACACACTCATTCTGGGTAATTTTCCTTTCTTTTCTGTTTCGTGTAATAGTGGAGAAATAATCTTTGCCTTAAGGTATTTGAAGAATAGTTTTAAAATCATCACATACATTACAGCATTCTTTTCTATCGTATGCTCTATTAGATTTTTACTAAGTAAAATGAGGAAGACTTAGCTCATTGTATTTTCCAGGGTATTAGGGCTGAAGCAGCTCTCCTGTGAGGAATTCAATGTCTTAAAGGTCTTTTCCAACCTAAATGATCCTATGTTTCTTTGATTCTGTGAAGAAAGGCTGTGAGAGTTGAGGTTTTTAAGCTTGCAGAAGAGAAGGCTCTAGGGAAATCTTGTGCAGCCTTTCAGTACTTCAGGAGAGCCTGGAAGAAAGAAGAGGACAGTCTTTTTAACAAGGTCTGCTGTGGCAGGAGAAGGGTGATGGTTTTAATCTAAAAGAGGGGAGATTCAGCCTAGATACAGGGATTAATTTTTTTCCAATGAGGGTGATGAAACACTGGAAGAGGTTACCCAGAGAGGTGGTAGATGCCCCATCCTGGAAATGTACAAGGTGATGTTAGATGAGGCTCTGGGCAATCTGGTCTAGTTCAAGTCATCCCTGCTCATTGCAGGGGCATTGGACTAGATGATCTTTAGGGATCCCTTGCAACCTATAGCATTCTACAATTCTATAGTCCTGCTTTAAATGCTTGTAACTTTACAGAGCTGAAGAACTCGGGCACTGACACACTTCTGAACAGAGAAAGAAACAGAATTTATAGTAATACATATATAAATATAAAATACCATTGAGATCTGGATCACAGGCTCTGCAAAACATCAGTCAGATCTCCACAGATACTGGTGTCTCACTGTGCATTGATGAGTAATGTTTGTTGAGTTCAACTAGCTAGAAAATGATTTGAACGGATGTTCATCTTGCCAAATTCCTTATCTCTCTGCAAACTCTCAGTTCTGTTCTTAAAAGCTCAGATCACTCACCTTTCCTCTCAGCAGAATTTAAGAGCCATGTTTAGGTTTTTGCCTTTAGAAAACTAAACAAACCCTTGGTTGTCCGTGGCCTCTTTTTTGCCGTGTCCTGTTAGGAGACACTGAAGCAGACGGTGTAAAAGAAGAGATGCCTTCTGTTCTTTCTGGAGTTACACTGAAAGCTGCGCTTGTTCTGTTGACCACATAGATAGTATTTCTTCCTGAAAGGAAGTTATTCCTGAAAAGTTACTCATCTGAACGGCAAATGAAATCAGTAAATTCCTGTAAGGAACCCCTTATTTTGCCCCCAATCCTTAGAATCATAGAATCGTTATGGCTGGAAGGGAACTCCAGGATCATCAGGTCCATTTCTCAACCCAACATCTCCTTAACCCCTAGGCCACGGCCTCAAGTGCTCTATCCATTTTTTAAACACTTCCAGGGATGGTGACTGGACCTCCCTGACAGCCCAGTCCAGTACCCAACCACTCAGTAAAGAATTTCTTCCTAAGATGCAATCTAAATCTTCCCTGACGCAGCTTGACTTAGAAAAACTACACTGGTGTATGTGTTTGCAGGCATCTTTAAGCACATTTTTTTCATTTCAGGGTAGCAATTTACTGCCCTGAAGTGATGTATTTTCAATTCCTGTATTACTGTAGTATACAATTTAATACTTTTGAGCTTCTCTAACCCAGCCAGGAGACTCATTTGACCTGTTAGCTCTGAAGAAATTTTACAGAATCAGAATGGTTTCGTTTGGAAGGGATTTCCAAGATCATCCTCAGAGTTCCAACTCCCTGCTGTGCACATGGGCACCTCTTGCTCAACCCATCCAACCTGGCCTTGAGTTCAGTTTGGTTCCTGTCAAGCTTTTGGTCTCCCTGAGTCTTTTAGCATTCATAGTTATATGTGCTGAATGGGTAGAGCTGTGTGACTGCCATCAAGGTCTCTGCTTGCATGGGTAGACCATAATGTACAAATGCACTGAAATACATTTCATGTAGATTCCTAGAATGATTCAGGTTGGAAGGGACCTCAAAGATCATCTAGTTCCAACCCCCCCTGCCATAAGCAGAGACACCCCCCACTAGATTACGTTGCTCAAGGGCCCCATCTGATCTGCACTTGAACACTTCGGTGGAGGGGGCAGCTACAACCTCCCTGGGCAACCTGGTCCAGTGTCTCAGCACCCTCATTGTAAAGAATCTCCTCCTGACTTCCAGTCTAAACCTCCCTCTTCCAGCTGGAAACCATTCCCCTTGCTCCTACCACTCCAAGCCCTTGGAAACAGCCTCTCCCCAGCTTTCCTGTAGCCCCCTTCATATACTGGAAGGCCACTATAAAATATACATTTTAACATTGTTATTGGTGTTTCTGTGGATTAGTATTTTTTATTCTATCTATAGGTCCAAAGAGTTGATAAGCAGCTGTTTATATCTGTCTTAACTAGACATTCTCCATGTAATTTAAGTAGATTGCTTGTTCGGGGGTTTATTCTGGTTTCATAAAAGACATTTTCCTTTCCAAATGGCAAAATTATCTGTCTGGAACAAATTAACTGCCATTCAAGGACTAATTTCTTCCTCCATGGCAGAAATTTGTTCCTCTGTGGCACTGCTTTTCAAACTGACTGCTGTGCTCGCTGTCACAAGCAATCCCCAGAGGTTTCAGATCAGAATCACATCTGATGCTCTGAGTCATAACTTTATCCTATCTGGTGGTGTTTCAGTGTTCATTAGACTAATTGATAATCAAGTACAGCAGTCTGACATGGCTTGGCTGTTCTGTCATGTCGTTGCTTTCTCAAAAATGGGCTGTTTTCTGTGTCTGAACGAACGTTTGCTTACACGCAAGATTTTGAATGAGCAGCTTTTTCATGTTGTCCTTAAAGTCAGAAGAACATAGCTGCCTCCTGACATCTTGCCCGAGCAACACAGAGGAATCTAAACCCTGCAAAACCAGTATTTGTAGAAGGGAAATGAGTCTATACGGAGGATCTTTAGCCATGTGAAATTAGAGGTATTATAAGGAGAGAGGAGCAAAAGAGGTGGGGGGAATGAGAGTGAAATGAAATGTAGCTACTCTCCTTAATGAAGCAGAACAACATGTAGCACTGAAAGTGTGTTGCTCCACTAGTTTGTCCTCACCTCTGCTTAGGTGCTTATACAGGTTTTCCACGTTTTTAAGAGAAGATGTTGAGGTACAGGAAAAAATATTGAGTTGTTTTGTGTGCATTAGTAATTATTATTTATATGTTAAAATCATAGAATCATTAGGGATCGGAAGGGACCTCGAAAGATCATCCAGTCCAGTCCCCCTGCCACAGCAGGATCACCCAGACCAAGTGGCACAGGAACGGATCCACAATCATGTTAGTTCTTAGGCATCAACAGTTCTGTCCATAATGTTTCAAAAGTCTGTAGCCTTTTTTCCTACCTGATCAATTCTACAGATCTGAGTAAATTATGTGAAGTTTTAGGCTAAAGATAAGTGGGAAGGACATGGAGTTTGTCTAGACAGTGGAACACATGGCAGTGTGTTGACTGAAAGCTAAACATTCTGATCTTACATAGTATTGAGACTGAGAAAGGTGCTTTGTGTGTTTAACTGCCTGCAGTGTTTGAGATAAAGTTAGTTTCAAAATACATGTCAGATACAGTAAACACAGGAACCTTAGTGATGACTCTATGTCTGAGCCTACTTGAACTGTTTGATGGCAGTATAGCATGGTCTTCGTCAAAGAAGAGGAGATCACAGTGGTGTCTGATACAAAGGGGAAAGATTTACTGGGTTTTTGGAGAAGATTTAAAAGTTGTGTGATCAGCTGGTGAGAAGGCATTAGAGCAAATATTTATCCATCACTGTTCAAGGGCTTTGATGCTGAACTCTTCTAAACCCATGTTTTCTGTCACCATGCTTGAAGACTGATACGTGTGGGACAGTATGACCTGTGCTTCAGGAGATGCAACCTTAGTTGTGGGATCAGTTTTCACCAGTAGCACTGGGGAAGGCTCGGTGTCCGGTCTTGGGGCTAGATGTTCACCCCTAAAGGACATTGTGCTAAATAAAAGCAACCTTGAACAACAAAGTGAACTAGTTTTCCTGTACTGCTGTGTTTGATGTCTTTTGTGACACGGCCTTTGTGGAAATTTCCTTCCCTGACATTCCTGCAGTTATGTGTAAAGAACAAGTAAGAGAGGCATACCCTGAATGGTAAAGGGCATGAGTATTTGCTGTATGCATGCTACTATGTGATGTATCTTACTATTTGATATATTTTAAGTCCAGTGAGATTTTTTGAACTTGCCACCTGCACAGACAGTTCTGCCAAAGAAGTGTTGTTTAAGATCATGTTTTCAATCTATTTTTCATATATCTTGTCTCTGATGTTTCTTCCCATACCCTCTCATGTGAGATTATACCTACCAAAAGCTAACACTCCTTTCATATCCTTGCTCAGAAACTGTACATGTCCCCTACATCTCACCCTTTTCTCAAAAGTATGTGAGTTCTCATGTTGTCCAGTCTCTCGTTATTTGGCAGTCTCTTTATGCTCATAATAAATGTTGACAACTCCCATCTCAACAGTTACTCCCATCAAATGCAGACTGTTACATCACTCAGATTTCTGCATACCAACCTGAGATAAGGACTTGAATGAAAAGGCAGCTCAAGAAGGACACAGAGCAGCTGGAGGGTGTCCTGCGTAGAGCAATGAAGATGATGAAGGAACTAGAATAGCTCTCTTACGAGGAAGGGCTGGTGGAGCTGAGTGTCTTGAGCTTGGAGAAGAGGAGGCTGAGGGGTGGCCTCATTAATGTCTATAAATATGTGAGGGGTGGGTGTCAGGAGGATGGAGCCAGGCTCTTCTTAGTGTCATCTGGTGATAGGACAAGGGGCAGTGGGTGCCAGCTGGAACAGAGAGGGTTCTCCAGAAATACCAGAAGAAACTTCTTCACAATGAAGGTAACAGAGCAATGGACCAGGCTGCCCAAGGGAGTTGTGGAGTCTCCTTCTCTAGGGATGTTCCAGACCCACCTGGATGTGTTCCTGTGCAACTTGGTCTAGGTGATCCTGATGTGGCAGGGGGATTGGAGTGGATGATTGTTTGAGGACTCTTCCAATCCCTAATGATTCTAAAACAAGAGCAACGTGTCAGCCTTTACCTTCAGGGGATGCCCAAATCTTCAGCACTCAAGGGCAAGGTGTGTATCCTTTTGGCTTCTCTCAGACGTATTCCTGAGTAAGATGGTTTTGAACTGGTGCGAGCTGGTACTTGCGCCTTTCCAAAGTGATGTTGAAGATCCAGGCTTACCACTGCTCCAAACTAGGCTGTTCCAGTCTCTTTTGATTAAGAACAGTATGTTCACCTCTGCATTACTCAGCACACAGGCCTGCTAGACTTTTCCCAATGGGCAGAATAGTTTGCTGTAGCCACTGAGCTAGGTGTAAAGAGCTTTCTTTTGTGTGTGCTTTCTCCTTACTCCTTCAAAGATGAAGTTGTCAGGTAGATATACTGTGGAGTCTTACAGTTTGACCACTCAGGAAAACGGATGTTTCCTTCCTCTGCTGCATCAATCTTTTATGTCTTCAGGCATTTTACCTGTGTTCTCAATTGACAGCTGTTCACCTTTCATTTCCTTTTCCTCTGCAATGCAAGTTTTCTTCCTGAACCAGCTTTCTAAAAAATTTAGCAAACTTCTCGAAGCGAAATCTCCACGAGCCGTTGAGGTCCATGGTGTTGGTGTGCTGACATTGTCACAAGTGAGGGATTAGTGATGGATGCTTCCTCCTTATCTCCTCTCCCCATCTGTCAGCATTCGTTGGGGTTTTGCCTTGTCTTTACATTGCAGACTTTCTGGGAGAGGTTGTTTAATTGTTCTGTATTTGTACAGCATTTAGCACACAGAGTCCTTCCCAGTGGTGCAGACAGACATTTCAGTAGCAGAGTCAGCCTTTAGGAATGAGGCTGTGTGATGTTTTGCTTCTGACAGTGTAATTTTTGCAGACAGTTCTCTTCTTGAGTAATTGTTTATATCCCAACGTGGAATCTGATGATCCCCTCTTCTTTCCCTTTAATGCTGATTGATGGGAAGCTTCCTCTGTCCTTGTCCAGGCTTCTGTTCCAGAGGAAAGTTGTAGCCTTGTGCTGCCAAATGTCACAGTGTCTGCACTGGTCGTAACTCTCTTATTTCTGTAACAAAAGCAGTTTTTCCATTTAAAGGAAAAATAACCCAACACATTTACTGCAGTGATAGAAAGGAGCTTTAGTGGTGATATGTGACATTCTGTTCAATAAATCAACTTGAGATTTTAAATTCTTTGGGAGAAGGTGGTTTGATGCCACCATCTTTTTTGCCAGTGCAGTCTGACAGTTCCAATGTCAGTGTTGATGTCTGTGGGTACAATAGTTAACGGAATTTAGCGCTGTAACCCCAGATCATTTGTATTTTATATTGCATCTTGCTTTATTTTACAGCAATGTATTTAAATGAAGAATATACTTGAGTGTGTAGTGTAACATCGGAGAATTGGGCTGTTCAGGTATGATACTGATTTAGCAGTCTCTGCCATTTTGGTGTAAGTTAAGTACTTATTCTGATTATCCTGTAGTCCAACCTTTTTCACAGTGAAGGTGCTGAGACACTGGACCAGGTTGCCCAGGGAGGTTGTGGCTGCACCCTCCCTGGAAGTGTTCCAGGCCAGATTGGCTGGGGCCTTGAGCACTTAAGGTCCCTTCGAACCTGAACCATTCTATGAATCTATAAACCTGCCTGCTAGAGCAGCATCACCTTGGTGATCTGAGTTGTTTGTCTGACAGTGCTTATTATTCTGGGAATTGCAACAGGTGCTCTCAGTCTCTGCTCAGTGTTAAAACAATATGCAGATCAACAAGTCAGTCTTCTGCAAAGAGTCTCTGCAAAAGAGACAGTAACAAAGCCCAGCTCTACATGATTTAGAGAGTTGTGGAGAGCCCATGGCTGAGGCTGAAGGTCTGAGAGGGAGAAGTAAAATTTTATGTAAAAGATGAGTGAAAAAGTATGTGTATTGTAGAACTAGAAAACAGAGTAGCAAAGCAGCTTTATGAGATTACCACCTCCGAAGTTTTATTCTGACAAGTGTGTTAACGTGTCTGTGCATTAAAATATAGAAATACAGAGATAAAATAGGTTGTTGCCATATGTGGTGTTATTGGAAGCACTACTATGGGGAACAGTGAAACTGCATGTTCATAGGGAGGTCTTGCTAATGTATTTACATGTATTGCTGTACTTTGCTAAGGATCCCCAAACAACCTCCAGTTTGAGGAAATCACTCTGTGTCTGTCTTGAACACAGCTTACTTGGTTTTAGCTGTGATGTTTATCTTGAGGCATTAAATAGATGATGGTATGTAATTAAAACCAAATAAAAAGCCATAAATAGTGACGACAATGACAGCAGTCGGTAGGGAAAACCAGGCAGAAGCAAAAGCAAGAGTTCAAATGAATCGTGACATTTTAGCATGCTGCCGTATCTGCTAACCTCTGTCAAATCAGCGTGGGAAATGCTTGGTACAACTAAGAACCAAAGTTTTTAAACATTATTAAACATTTCTTAGTGTCAGATAGTAATAGACCATCACGTTTTTGAGGGGCTGCTTTACAGCCTAAACTTTCAGAGATTTCTCTTGTCAGCCAGTCACTGTTTGTCTGACCTGTGTGTGTCTAATCCATTCCCTTCTGCCTGATTGTGCTTTTTAAAACACTCCGAATTTCAAAAGGTGTCAAAACAATACTATTCACATTGAATGACTAGGAGTGCAGAGAGAACTAGATTTCCTGCGTGCAGGTGCAGAGATGCTCTGCTCTGAGTGGGAATTAGCAGAACAAAGGCAGCATCATGCTACTATTCACTCACAGTCACCTGATGTCAAAGTTAGCTCTGTCTGACCTTAAAAAAGAGATAGAGCAAAAAAATAGGTAAGCGAGAAGCTGGATTTCTTGCTCCTAGTCCTTGCAAGAAGTTTGTTAGCTCTTAAATTAATAAATGTCATAGTAAATGTAGGTATTTATGTAATAGAGTACACAGTTTCCCAGTAAGTAGTTTGCACCGGTTTAACCCGTACCTGAGGAAGTCTGTATGACCAGGGCAATCAAGGCAAAAATATGGGAACACTCTCCCAGCATGTGTGTGGGTTACCTCCAGTCTGGATTTTTTCTGTAAGAGGGGATAAACCCTGTTCATGAATAGCTTTGTTTGAGGAGTTCTTACTCTTTCCTGACCCCCTCTACCAGGTGTGTCTGCTCAGTGAACTGCAGCTGCTTCATACTTTTGTAGATCTCACATTGTCCGTGTCCCTTTTGGTTCTTCTCTTTGCAATGAAACCTTGCTCTCAGAATCCGCTTTGAATGTCCTCAGGCAGTAAGACTTTCCTTTTGTGCAAATGAGACTCATGGAATTTTCATTTATGTGATAGGTTTTCTCCTCTCAGCATTACTGTTCCTACCCCTCTGGGATTAATTTGTCTTGGCCACTTAGAGAAGAAAAGGACTTTTATTCCAATGTTCATTCTGGAATCCTTCTTAGCAGAGCAACAAAAGACAGTGCAGTGAGGAATCATACTCACAGTCCTCAACTGCCTGATGCAGAACATTTTATGAAACAGTAAATCAGCTGTCTTGCACACCACAAAGACAGTCATCTTCCATCAGCTGGGCTGTCAGGTCAGGATGCTGTTATTATTCAAGGTTGCTATTTTTCTAAAAGGACCTTTGGGGGGAATTGACTTCATCTGAAAGCTGATGCCTGTTGCTCTGTAATTGCTACTTCACTAAAATATTTCAAGTTCGTATATGCCCCTAAGTTCTGCAGGTACTTGTCACGAAGAATTTCAAATGTGAAGTAAATTTTCTTCATGGTGACATTTTTGAGCAAAATCCCCGTTGCAGGATTTAAGTTGTCAAAAAGTCTGCCTTTCTCTAGCGAACTTAATAAGGCACCTGATCACAGAATTTCATCCGTATTCTCACTTTTAATGCAGTTCTGCTATCTCATCTTAATAAAACTTTCATTCTGATTTCCATGTAACCTGTTCTAATAAGAAAAGGTAACTATTTACCACATCATTAGTTCAGTAGAACCTACTGGATGAAGGTGAATATAAACCAAAAGGAGTTTGTTTAGATGTCAGTCTACAGGCAGTGCACACGTTAGCATCATCATCATCAAAACAAGAAACAGAACAGGCTAAAATAAGTTATTCTATGCATTTTTGTTATTAACACTTTTGCTGTTGATCTCCTTAGCTTATACTCAAACAGGTTAGAGTAGTTGCTCTCTGAAAGTGCTGGAGGTGAATTACCTTTGTCTGCATTAGAAAAACCCTCTTGACATTCTGCTGTTTGGTATTTCCCACACTGTTAATGTAAACCCCTAAAGATTGCTTGCAAGAAACCTTGTGTAGGTTTGTTTTGATGCACTGAGTGTGGTTGAGTGATACAAAGTGCGTGTAATCCATCATATGAATAAGGTGATGGCATAAGCGTCTTCATTCCTGCTTGTTCACACTTTAACGATCGGCCTTTTTTTCCCCATGTCTCTGATTCGATGAAATGTGAATGTGTGACTCTCTGGCTTTCTGCATTTATTGTTTTACATAGTTGGAATTGTTTAAAAGACAAAAAGGGAGTGCATTAGCAATAACTGGGTGTCATTTACTAGAAATCTTGAAAAGGGTACTTTTTCCATTTCCCCACCCCAGTAACAGATGAATCATAGCAGGTTTCCAAAAGAGAGAACATTATACCCATTATCCTGCAAACTTTGCTGTTGGCATGGGAGTACAGGAAAACATAGAACTGTTTTATTCAGTTAAGAATTTCACTTCTTGCAGCTCGCGACAATTGCGAGTGAGACAGACTCCATCCCCTCTAGCCTTGCTTAGGTTGTGGAAAATACTAGTCTTTTTTTCCTGACTAGACAAACCCACCTCCCTCCACCGCTTCTCATACACTTCATTCCTTTCACTGTGGTCCTGTTCAGGTTCTCTTACTTGGTTTGCTACTACCAGAAATCAGGTCTGTCATGTTTTAGAGTGATGATGAGAGTTCAAAGAGGTTAACTTGTGACAGTAGTACACAGCAGGCTACCTGCACTTTAAAGCTTTTATTTTCAGCCCTGATAAATCTTATCATTGTAAATGGACACCTGATACAGTGGAGCAAAAGTGCCATGGGAGATTCGGGGACCTGTTGTCATACTAAGGAGTATGCAATAGTATTTCTTACAGGTTGAGTCCCAGTGGGGCCCCTTGTTCTGTAACTGGCTGGGGATTTGTATAACCTGAGGTGTTACTATTTGGTACGTGACATTGATTTCCAGTAAGTTACTGCAGTATTGGATATAAAATAGATTCTGCATTGAGATTATGATTAGATTAATTTTTAATCACATTGCTGAATTACTGCACAATTAAATGAATTTAATTATTCATCACCATTGGAGTTTTTTCTCTATTTCTTTAATGAAAAAGGTACCTTGATCTTACCTCAATTTATTTTCGGGATTAGTGTTTGCCAAGTGCAGGGCTTAGTGCTGATATTGTTAGCGTAGCCTTTGGAAGTGTTTTTCAAGTACTTCTTACTTAAGCACATAGGTGCTAAAGATTTGTTGATGATCGTTGCATGCTACCTTCAAACCAGAAGTAGTCATTCTTTACAGAAGAGGCTCCTCACACAGAGTGGAAGATGATTTTGAGACTGCTGTCTTACTGGAGTCTGAAAGGAAATGAAAAAGTAGTGAAGGACTGTTTTAGCTTTTTGACAATTTCATTTTCATTGTCCCAAGGAACAGCTTCACTCTTCGCCTCCCCCTTCTGAAGGTCACTGGCGCCGTTCAACATTGTTCTAAGCTCTAGCAGAGACCTCAGTGGTATGCTTCTGGTGAGCATTAGAAGTGGTCAGTACCTACCTTCTCTTCTGAATTATTTTCAACCATGACCAACTTAGGAATCCTATCACGAGAAGTGTGGAAGAATTTGAAAGCTTTTGCAGGAAAGGAACAAATATGAAGGAAGGAAATGACATCCTCAAGGTGACAAAGTCATAAAACTGGGATTAGATTTTTTTGTTCTTGGCCTTGAGTTCACACGATGAACTCTGATGATGTCTGAAGGACAGAGAACATAAATTGTGTGTAATCAAGTTGTCCTTGCACATCAAATAATTGGTCTGGGTAGTATAAGCTGCCAGGGATTTAAAACTTGGCAACTTAATTAGTTGCAGCAAGGAAAAGATAAACATGAAAGTGATCTTTATCCAGAGGCAATACAGAAAACCAGCAGATCTGGAACATACTTGTTTGAAGCAGCTGAACGCCAAGACCATTCTGTATTTGTTCTCTGTTGGTTGTTGACAAGTAGCAGTGATTATTTCAGAAAGTCCTTATAATGGAGTTTCAAAAGGGGCTTGAAAGGTATCGAGCATAGAAGCCTTTCAGTCATGTATTTACTTCATGTTAGAAATATTCAACACCTTTATCTTCAGCAGTGTTTTATATCTAATGTCTAGCAGCTTCCCTAAACTTTAGATTCAAAGTATGTGTAGCAGTAAATGGTATGAACACGTGATACTGAACTTTGTACGTGGTATAAACAGTAAGTTCCCCTTTATGGGAATTATAGAATTATCAGGGATCGGAAGGGACCTCGAAAGATCATCCAGTCTGATCCCCCTGCCACAGCAGCATCACCCAGACCAGGTCCAGGAAGGTTTCAAATGTCTCCAGAAAAAGAGACTCCACAAAGCCCCCTGCAGTGCACCATCGCCCTCACTGGGAAGAAGTTATACAATCGGTCAGGGTTGGAAGGGACCACAGGATCATCCAGTTCCAACCCCCTGCCATGGACAGATCCTGCACTTGGGTCGCAGCAATCCCCTGCAGTGCTACAGGATTTTGGGGAGAGTAGAAGCTGGTTGGCAGACAAGAGCTGGGTTTGGTCCTGAATATAAGTCAGCAGGGTGACCAAGAAGGCCAGTGGTATCCTGGCTTATATCAGAAATAATGTGGCCTGGAGGACTANCCTGCACTTGGGTCGCAGCAACCCCGTGCAGTGCTACAGGATTTTGGGGAGAGTAGAAGCTGGTTGGCAGACAAGAGCTGGGTTTGGTCCTGTATATAAGTCAGCAGGGTGACCAAGAAGGCCAGTGGTATCCTGGCTTATATCAGAAATAATGTGGCCTGGAGGACTAGGCAGGTGATTGGCTCTAGGGTTGATTAGTGAGTTGAAAAGGAGCCTGAGGAGATACCTTATTGCTGTCTGCAACTACCTGAAAGGAGTTTGTAGCGAGGTAGGTGTTGGTCTCTTCTCTCAAGCAACAAGACAGGAGGAAACAGCCCCAAGTTGTCCCATGGGAGATTCAGATTGTGCAGGGGAGTGTTGGAGTCATCATCCAGGGAGATGCTTCAAAGACATAAAAGTAGTGCTGAGGGACATGATTGGCCTTCCAATGCTGCATCAATGGTTTTACTTGATGATCTTAAAGGTCTCTTTCAACCAAAAGAATTCTGTGATTACACACTCTGGAAATTACCAAACAGATCTATTGCTTAGCATATTGTTCGTGGATCAAAAGGCTACTATTCTGCATTGTGGAGAATCCAGCTCTTTATTACATTAGCCTTTAACTCTTCATCGCATTAGCCTTCACCAGACATATATAAGTATATAGTATTTTTGTCGCAGTCCTTAGTTGCTGCATTTCATATTAAAGAAAAGAGCAGTGTGTTTGTCCTTCTGAAAAGGTAGCACATTCACCACACACTGCTCTGCTTTCATTGTGCACGCAGTGTTGAATCAGACACTCCCAAAATAGCCATTCAGTGCTTTTCTAAGTGCAGCTGTATTTTTCACAGTACATTGGCACCATATTGGAATCCTCTGCTAGAGATCAGTTTCATAGCTGCTTTAACTTTCCCACTGCATCCAAAGAGTAATCATAGTTCTGCTTAGCATTTATGAATGGAAATCGGTGTGGAAATCTCAAACTTCACAGCAGTGGCAAAAACAGTTGCAGCCATGTAACATTAAGAAAGAACTAGCTAAGAGCTAACTCCCTGAAGGTGTAAATTCAGTTTCCTTAGGTAAACTACTGAGGTCTTCACACTGCACATGAGTGGACTGGAAATATCTGTGAAGAGCATTTGCAAAGGTCAGTGACTTGATCAGAGGACCAGCAAGCCATGCTCTAGAGGTGGCAAGGGGAGAAATAGCTGCCTCTAGAGCAGTGTGATACCTGCCTCCTCTTGTGTTTTCAGCCACAAGTACCCTTCTCCAGGGAGGTTTCTAACCTAGGGTAGGTCTTTCTCAAAAGTCAGAAGGGCCACTTCAAGATGCTGTAAAGTGTGGTGCTTTGGACACCCCAGTGCCGCAGGTGAGATACACTTGTTGAAAGGAGCTCTGCTTGTGGAAGCAATTTGCTGGTTGCAATATGCAGGGATATTCAGGGCATGGAGTGAAACAGAGTGTGCAGGAAGAGGTCTAATTTGAGAAACTCAGAGCACTACTAGAACTTGAGAGCGATGCTTCAGTTGTTTATTGGCAGAAAGACATACTTGGGATGTCTTCAGGTTTCTTTGCAGTGAAAGGCAAAGAACTCATCCGCTCAGGCAACTTTTACTGTTGAAGAGATGGCAAAGTCAGTTAGATGCTGCATTTCTTTAATCATTTGAATGTCAGAAATCGATGCCTTTCATTTGCTGGTTGTCCTTTACATGCTGTGGTAACTTACTTCTGCGGTGTTACCCAGCCTGAGCATGAAAGGGAAAAAGAAGTCTGTGCAGCTTGTTGATGACGTTCTAAGGAACTTTTTGGGTCTGCCTGGAATTTTCCCTTCTCTGCTGGAACAGATGGGATCAAAGACAACAGAAAAGACTGTGTAATAGAAGCAGGAGCTACCAAATTAATATCCATGGTGCATTCATTAAAGTTTGCTGTGCAATTAATTTTGTTTTCTGTGGAAGGAGAAAATACAAGCCTGTTGAGATCAAGTCTATGTGCAGCATACATCTGAAATACATTGCAATGGTAATGCTTGATCATGCAAATAAAAAAGCCTTGACACTGGATTTAGAAATCTCAATCAAAGCACCACCAGTGAGTGCCATGAGTTTGAGAGTTACCGAACAGTTGCCATTTCTTGGCATTTGGTGCCAGAAGCATCTTGAAAAAATAATTCCTGAATGTAGATTTCGAATGGTCACTTGAGGTTGTCAGCTGAGGGTGTTTTTGCCAACAACAGTACTCCAAAGTACTCATCTGCCACCACAAATAAGGAGCTTGGATGATGTCATTCTAGAATTACTCTTATATGTTTGTATTTTAAACAGTGCTGAAATGAATGCTGATAATCACAGAGTCATTGAGGCTGAAAAGACCTCTGAGATCATCCAGCCCATGACCTAACATCACCACATCAGCCAGACTGTGGCACTGACTGGCACACCCAGTCTGTCCTTAAACACCTCCGGGTGGAGACTCCACCACCTCCCTAGACAACCCTTTCCAATGTCTGATCACCCTTTCCATGAGGAAGGGCTTCCTAAACAGCCAACCTAACCCTCCCATGGCAGCTTCAGGCCCTGCCTTCTCATCCTGTCTAGTTGCCTGGGAGAAGAGCCCGACTCCCACCTCTCTACAATTCCCTTCAGGTAGTTATAGTGATAAGGTCCCCTCTGAGCCTCCTCCAGGCTAAACAACCCCAGCTCCCTCAGTCTCTCTTCGTAAGACTTTCCCTCTATCCCTTCTCTGGCCTCCTTGCTCTCCTCTGGACCTGTTCCAGTACCTCATTCTCTTTGTTGAAGCGAGGGACCCAGAGTTGCACACAGTACTCGAGGGGAAGCATCACCATAGCAAAATACCAGGGCAGAATGGTGTCTCTAGTCCTGCTGGCCACACTATTGCTGATACAAGCCGGGATGCCATTGGCCTTTCATGCCTGGGCACACAACTGGCTCATGTTCGACTGGTTGTTGACCAGTACTCGCAGGTCACTCTCTGCCAGGCTGTTCTCCAGCCACTCATCCCCCAGTCTGTAGCTCTGCTGGGAGTTATTGTGGCCAAAGTGTAGGACCTGCACTTTTCCCTCTTCAACCTCATCCCATTGGCCTCTGCCCACTGGCTCAACTTGTCCAGACCTCTCTGCAGCATCCTCCTCCCCTCCAGCAGATCGACACTGCCCCCCAACTTGGTGTCATCTGTGAATTTACTAAGGGGAGATTTGATTCCCTCATCCAGGTCATCAGTAAAGATGTTGAATAGAACTGGGCCCAATGCTGGTCCCTGGGGGACACCACTGCTCATTGGACTGGCTGTGGGTGTCTGCAGCTATGGTGTAGTCATGTGTGCATACACATGCTCTTACTCATCACTGCTCATTGTGAGTTTTCCCCGAATAACTGTGAGATTGATGCCAATAGATTTATTTATTTATTTTTTACATTTACTTTGTGTGTTTTTACATTTTATCTGTGTTCCCCAACACAGGAAGGATATTAAACTGTTGGAACCTGTCCAAATGAGGGCCACGAGGATGAGTGGAGGGCTGGAGCACCTCTCCTATGGGGACAGGCTGAGAGAGTTGGGGCTGTTTAGCCTGGAGAAGA
>VZRI01013047.1:61763-74865 GCA_013397515.1 Upupa epops
CTTCCTCAAGTCCTTCTCCTCAAGGCTGCTCTCAGTCTGTTCCCCACCCAGCCTGTATTTGTGCCTGGGAATGCCTCGACCCAGGTGCAGGACCTTGCCCTTGGCCTTGTTGAATCTCATGAGTTAGCACTGGCCCACCTCTCCAGCCTGTCCAGGTCCCTCTGGATGGCCTCCCTTCCCTCCAGCGTTTCCACCACCCCACACAGCTCGGTGTCATTGACAAACTTACTGAGGGGGCACTCAATGCTACTATCCTTATCCCCAACAAAGATGTTAAACAGCGCTGGTCCCTGTACTGACCCTTGAGTGGTCACTCGTCACTGCTCTCCATTTGTACTTTGGGCTGTTGACCGCAACTCTCCAAGCACAAATAGGCACCAATATGAAAGAAGCAGCAGGGCAGCTGTGGGCTTCCTTGGTTTTAAAATTACTGCTAGTGTACAGTTGAGTGATCTAGAAAGGAGACTTGATTAATGATTGGTTTCTACAAAATAGGCAAGACCTGAATTTCAACTTCGTAGGATGGCTATATTGGAAGGTCAAGCAGTGTCTTAAAATAAATAAATATATAGCTTGATAGCCACAAAGGTTTTATTATGCCTCTGCAAAGTTTTATTGGTGATTAGAAGATACTACAATGACCTGTTCATTACTTTAGACTGATTTTGTGGATTCTTAGCAATGATACATTGCAGTCATCCTCATGGGAGCTCTCAAAATGCTAAGCTGTGCAGGAGAACCATTATTAATGCAACGTCTTCTAATTAAAATTGAAAAGGGTAGAATATTAATCAGATTTCACATATGAATTAATACTGGTAGTGTCACTGGAATATTAACCAGTTTAGATACGCCATGGACAACTTTTGTTTAGCATTAGTGTGATGGTTTGAATGTGGAAATGAAAGCTGTGTGTAGAAGACTTTTTCACTGAGATAAGTTACAGGTTTGGGAGATGTACAGAGATCTTGTTTCTGGTTAGGTATGAACCTTCCGACTGTGTAAAGATTTACATTTATGATGGTATGCTGTCTGAAAGTGTATTTTAAAAAAGGAAGAAAGTGTGGTTTCATGGAAGGAGGTATTTTTATTTTGAAATCTAGTCTCAAGAACTGAAGTGAAAGAAGGAGTTGAGGGTTGTTTTTTTTTAGATGGAGGGGTTATTTGGTTTATAAATTACATTTTTTGTAAGTTAAGTGAATAGTTATTCACTTAAATTTCTAAGTTATTGTGATGTTCCAGTCCATCAAGGGTGGCCACCAAGAGGATGGAGACTTCCTTTTCACAAGGAGTCCTGTGGAAAGGCCAAGGGGGAATGGTTACCAGTTGCTCCAGGAGAGATTCCCACTGGATTGGAGAAGAAAGTTTTCCACACTAAGAGCAGTTAGACAGTGGAATGGTCTTCCAAGGGAAGTGGTGGAGTGCTCAACTTTAGACAGTGTTAAGGCTCAGCTTGCTTGGGTTCTGGACCAGCTTCACCTGTATCCTGCTTTAAGAGGTTGAACTAGATGATCCCTGAGGTCCCTTCCAACCTGTGAAGCTGTTAATAGCACTCAGAAATGAAGAGATACCAGCAATAAACTACTCTGTGCATGCATTGAACTAGTAGGATGATGGGGAACAGGTGCCTAACACAACCTCTAGGAGGAAGCAAAAGGAGGTGTTCTGCATATGGGGGTTCAGCTAACCCCATGTACAAGTGAGCAGAAACCAGGAATCAGCAACAGACTAAATGCACAGTAGTGGGGTCACATTTGCAAAGATCTCTAAAGCTTGTGGCATATTTCATTGCACCATCAAAGGCCAGATTAGGTCTTTGCAGCATTGTAGCTCTTAAGATTCATTTAATGTATGTGCTACAGATTGTAAGTAAAACCAACCTGTAAGCTCTCAAGATTGAGTCACATATTTAGACCATGGAAAGGGCTATTTTTACATGGAAGTTTTAATGCCAATTCCATTTCTAGATATTGAAATCATTATTCTCTTCCTAGTGTGTTTATTAACATGTGAATTCCCTTCTGCCTGCCTGGAAGTTTAGGACATTTAACATGATTTCATTCAGATCCTAAACCACGGATGGAAAAAGCTGAGGTTTAAGTTGTCATGTTATGTTTTATTATTCATAAGGAATTACTTCAGAAGAGGTAAACATTTAGCACAGAAGCTTGATTTCTTCTTGTTTCTTCAGAACATCCAGATTCTGGGTTCAATAGAAAGCCTCTTTCCTTTTTTTTCATTACCTTTCATGATCACATTACTCCCAGCTTGCTACCTTCTGGCTCTTACAGTGAGACTGTAGTACATATAGTCCCTTTGTTTGCCGTTGGTCTTGGCTTAAACAAAGGGGTCTGACTTTATTTATTTATTTATTTAAGACTATGCACATTTGGAAAGTCTATGGATTTCTTTAATAAAGACTGATTATGGTTTGGGGATCCCAGACGTTATGGCAGACGTTAGTGCTTTCCAGTATTATAATGCCCTGGAACATTAAACACAATTTAAATTAAACTGAAGTTGTCAGAGTAAATGAATAATTGAACGAGGTATATTTTATGAAACACCTGGTGGATTTTCTTTCCCTGTTTTTATACTTGTTAATTAGCAGAGAGCAGTTACCTGCAGTGAGACTGGAGTGTCACCATTCTGCTGCAGGTAATATTTTGAAATAATTATCTGTCTTCCTCCTCTTCCCAAAAGCTTCAGTGGTCTCCACTTATAAAACAGGGATAATGGTGCTGATTTTCTTTCATAAATGCTCTGTTGAAGAGTTAAGCACTTAGATATTGAGTGTGAACTCCAAAGACTAGGTGAAAAAGTGGGCATTACTTCTTGTTTTGTTGCCCTGCTAAGCATATGTGTGTTACGGACTTCAGCCTGTTTGCTCCATGCTGCTGACTGCATCTCTGCTTTGGGTAGAGAAGGAGGATGATCAAGACTATGTCCCTCCCAGTGTTTTCACTTAATTTTCAGTACTGCCTGTTACTCTTCAGTTTAACTTTCTGGTTAAAGTCAACCTGCTTCTGCACTGGATTTCACTAGAAGGTTCTGGGCTTGAGTTTAGACAGCATTTGCTCTGCTCGGGCTTATGTAAGAGTTGGATATTATTTTTCTGCCTGATTTTTTTTTCATTTAAATAATAGTTTTAACTTCTCCTTGAACATTACCATTTTTTTATTATGAAGAAGAAACCAATTTGCCTCCCCCATAGCTTCAGGTGAGACCCGTGAAGGACTCACATAAATGGGTGAAATGAATGAGCACGACGAGCACAACAAGCACTCTGGCTGTGTGCAAAGATGTATTTGGTGCAGAGCAAGTACTCAAGAAAAAGAGACTAATAAAAAAGTAAAGGCTTTTTTCTCAAACCTCACAGCAGATACCACAACACTACTTTCAAATTACCCAAAAACTGTGTGACAGTGTCCCATTAAATTAGGGAATTGAATTCCTTTGTGTATCTTGGTGATAAGCTGTTAAAGATATTTTTAATTCCTTTCCATCACTGGTACACAACTTCGCTTAGTAAGTATAGAATTCAATCTGTTTGGCTACTAAAAAAACCCCAAGCCTTGTGGGTTTTTTTTATTTATTATTAACATAATCAAGTGTTAATCTTTAAAAACTATTCATGTGCATTGTGGACAGTGTGTGGCCAATCAAAGAATCCACTGGCTATATAGAATTATCTGTCAAACAGTACCTAATGCTGAGGCTTTATTATCAGAATATACTGGTTGTAATGAATGGCATTCACCGTGTCATTTCACTCTGTGCTGAAAGCATTTATACAGAGTACATCATTAGTGCTAAATGGGGAGTTTGGAAGTATAATTACAGGAGGCTAGCATACAGTGGCAGTCCCGCAGGTTTCCTCCCAGGCACTCATTTTGAAAAATCCTGTATAGACTTCGAGATGATGTAACAACCTTTTCTGTAGAGAGCTCCTCAGGGCTTCAAAAGTAGAAGTATGGGAAAGAATATTAAAATTGTTGGTTTGAAATTGGAGTCCTAACAACAACAGTCTGCTGTGAATTGACAGGCTTTACAGAGTCACAGAATAATCCTGGTTGGAAAGGATCATCGAGTCCAACCATCCCCACAGCAACAAAATACCTAAATACCTGAGAGACTGAAGAACACAAACTAACCCCCTCCTTGCTGCCTCTCGAGCAGGTTGTGAAGCACCACGTCTGCATGCTTCTTAAAAACCTCCAGGGGTGGTGACTCAAACACCTACCTGGGAAAGCTGTTCCAGTGCCTCAACACTCTTTCTATAAAGATTTTTTTTCCTCAGATCCAATCTAACCCTCCCCTGCCTCAACTTCAGACCATTGCCCCTGCTTCTGTCAGCAGGCACCAAAGAGAAGAGGCCACCTCTCTACAGCCTCCCTTCAGGTAGTTGTAGAGGGCAAGGAGGTTCCCCCTCAGCCTTCTCTTGCCCAAACTAACCCTGCCCAGCTCCCTCAGCCTCTCCACATACAACTGGTTCTCTACAGCTCTCACAAGCTTGGTAGTTCTCCTCTGGACCTTTTCCAGCATCTCAATGTCTTTCCTGTAATGAAGGGCCCAGAACTGAACACAGTACTCAAGATGAGGCCTCACAAGGGCTGAATACAAGGTTTTAGGATGTAGTCCTTAAATATTTTGCTGCCTTACCCTGAAAATAAAGGTACAGCTTTACAGCCTGAGTCTGCTTGCTGTAAGAGCTGATGAGCTGTAAGGGTTTTGTTGGTATCCAGTGGACAGATGCTCAAAGACTTGTTGTTTGTACACTGTCATACAGGCATGCCTCATCTGGCTGTGGGAGATGCTGCTGATGTACACAGAGAGCGTTACCTTTTGATGAAAATTACTATGATGCAATGAGTACAATTGTTGTTCAGTATCTTTTGGAAGACAACTCATCATGTGAAGTAAACCAAGCTGCATTGGATTTAGAAGAATTGTTTTAGCCACAAAATGCCCACACGTCTGTGTGTCTGTGTGTAATTCTGTGTGGAACAATATACATTTAAATTTTTTTAATTAAATGTTTTTTGTAGGAGAAATGTTCTTCACCATCCCAGTGATTTTTAACTGCGGAAGATGGAACCGGGTTTACTAACACTTTTTGAAAGATAATAGCTATTACTGTTTTAGAGAGCAGTGGAGTGTTCTGCATGAGTGACTGGCACTGATACTGCCAGTCTTGTGCAGAGCAGAGGCTAGAGACAAGCCAGTTGTGCTGGTTTGGGTACTGCCAGTCTGCAGTAGGGCACAGGTGTAGGTCATGACGTTTGTTTTCAGAATGCAAATTACACATGACAAAGGCAAAAGAAACCAAGTCATGAGATTTCAAGCAAGAAGCTGTCTGCATTATTTTCAAAGTTATCGAAGTGAAAAGGTGAAATTCACAGTCATAGTGGATTGGAAGAGATCAAAGGTTGTGAGAGTCTCATACAAGACCTGATGGAACTGGTTTGGCTGTGCAGGTTTGCCCTGGCTGTCACTGCATGGGCTTTTAAAAAGTGGTTGAAGTTGTTTGATGCTACCTGTTTCAGCTTTAAACAGTCAGTGGTACCTGGGGTTGTTCTAGGGACTGATCTGTTGGAGGGCAGTGTAGGAGAAAGGGACCTGGGGGTCCTAGTGGACAGCAGGATGACTGTGAGCCAGAAATGTGCTCTTGTTGCCGAGATGGCCAGCAGCATCCTTGAGTGAATCAGAGAGGGGGGTGGTTAGCAAATCAAGAGAGGTTCTTCTCCCCCTCCGCTCTGCACTGGTGAGACTGCATCTGGAATATTGTGTCTAGTTCTGGGCCCCTCAGTTCAAGAAGGACACAGAATTGCTGCGTAGAGCAATGAAGATGATGAAGCAAGTAGGGCACCTCCCTTATGAGGAAAGGCTGAGAGAGCTGGGTCTCTTGAGCTTGGAGAAGAGGAGGCTGAGGGTTGGCCTCATTAATGTCTATAAATATGTGAGGGGTGGGTGTCAGGAGGATGGAGCCAGGCTCTTCTCAAGGTCATCTGGTGATAGGACAAGGGACAATGGGTGCCAGCTGGAACATACAAGGTTCCATCTCAATCAGCAGGATCTTCTTCCCAGTGAGGGTACCGGAGCACTGGAACAGGCTGCCCCTGGGGTTTGTGGAGTCTCCTTCACTGGAGATGTTTAAAACCTGCCTGAATGTGTTCTTGTGCAACTCGGTCTAGGTGATCCTGCTGTGGCAGGGGGATTGGACTAGATGTTCTTTTGAGGTCCCTTCCAATCCCTATGATTCTGTGATGTTCTAAAGTTTTAATATTTTAAGGAATCTGAAGGCTGAGTGGAAACCAGCTGTTGTGATAGTCCTGGGAATGATGCTGAATCATAGTGATGAAATGGGTTTTTGCAGCTTTTGTGATCAACTTTATTGTATGTCTAATGTCAAAGATAAGGTTTGTTCTTATCCTTCCTGTAACTTTCCATTTTCATTATCTATAGTTAATGGAGATTCAACATCAATAAGATTTTGTCTGGCAAAGGCCATTCCCATTGAAAAGTAGATCTGAGCACAGATATTTCATAATACCAGTGCTACTGCTGGTATTACATTCCTGCTTTATATTGTAGGGGTTCACAAAGGAGGTGAACACATTTGTGTTTCACAGAATCACAGGCTGGTTGGTGTTGGAATTGACCTTTAGAGGTCACCTGGTCCAATCTACCTGCTCAGGCAGGAAAACAGCAAGGTAAGAGGTGTAGAGATTAGACTGTGGAGCAGCAGAGTTTCAGTAACTGCTCAGATCTCCAAACAGGTGTCCATGGTTGCTCTAAATGCAGCCTCTGTGAGTGAAAACTACTGCATCTCATTGTCAGTGCAGGGAGTAGAACATGTCTTACGAAGAGCAGCTGAGGAACTTGGGGTTGTTGAGTCTGGAGAAAAGGCGATGAGGGGAGACTTTATTGCCCTTTACAACTACCTGAAAGGAGGTTGTGGAGTGGGGAGTGTTCTCTTCTCCCAAGTCACTAGCAGTAGGACAAGAGGAAATGAGCTCAAGCTGCACTCGGGAAGATTTAGATTAGACGTTGGGAAAAATTTCTTGACTGACAAGAGTGGTCAGGAATTGGAACAGGCTGCCCAGGGAAGTGGTGGAGTCAGCCCCTGGAAGTGTTCAAACAACATGTAGCTGTGGCCCTTGGAAACATAGTTTAGTGGTCGTGGCAGCACTGAGTTCATGATTGATTTTGGAGGTCTCTTCCAAAATCCTGTTATTCCGTTATACTAGCTGTTTCACTTTGCATTATTGCAGTTGAGTTGAGGAAAAAAAACCCTGCTTTTCCTTATCCCTCATAACTTTGACATCTGCAGAACAGACGGACACTTCATGTGATTTTGTAATTGTATTTAATTGCTTGTTAATGTCCAACGCTTACATACGCTAAAGGTATGTGCTCTTTGCATTTTAGAAAATAAGCTAGGACTTCACAACTCTGTCACTGAAATGGCATTCCCTGTGGAACCTGCAGTATTCATCATGGTTGTATAATATCACAACTTGACCTTTTTCTGACATATAGGTTTTTTAACTTGTCAGGAAGAAATTAAAAAGATCTGTCATCTCCTTACGTTAAGAGGCAGTTAGGGCTGCACGGGTTGGTATAAAAAATGGGCATACTAAAATAGCCCAGCATAAGCAGGTATATTTAGTAGTTATCTTGGTCTATGCAAGTATCACAGTAATGATGAGGCTGGAAAAGACCTTAAAGAACATCCAGTCCAACCTAAATCCAACTAAACCAAGTAAACCTAACATCTAGCTCATGCCACTCAGCACTTCATCCAGACTAACCTTGAACACCTCCAGAGACAGTGGGTGACTCGACCACCTCTGTGGGCAGCCCGTTCCAAAACTGGATCACTCTTTCAGTGAAAAACCTTTTCCTAATGTCAAGTCTAAACCTCCCCTGATGGAGTTTAAGACTGTGACTGCTTGTCCTGTCTCCAGTGTCCAGGGAGAAAAGACCAACCCCTGCCTGACTACAGCCACCTTCTAGGTAGTTATAGACAGCAATAAGGTCACCCCTGAGCCTCCTCTTCTCCAGGACCCAGCTCCATCAGCCTTTCCTCACAGGGCTGACCTTCCAGCCCCTTTACCATTCTAAAAGTGTTCCTTTAAGTTTTTGAAATTAGATTGCTGTGCCATAGTAATGAGTAACAGCGACTGTCCTTGCCCAGGCTGTGGTAGCTTGGCATTTGGCTCTGCAGAATCTAAATTTCCCTGAGTTTTTTTTCCATAGAAATATAACCCATTGTTTATTACAGTAAGCTGCTAGTTGAAAATACCTAGAGCGCTGGGGGATGCAGTAAGCAATCAGAAGGAATACAGGGGACAGAAGGTTCCTGTTTGTATGTATCAGGCAGTAGACATTTATATGCTTTTCTATGATTCTTTATTCTCTACTCTTTTAACACTGTAGAGTCAGTTTGCTATCCGTTGCTGCTAACAAGTGGCAATTTGTGACTTCCCAGTGGAACTGGATTTTGGGAAGATTTACATGTGTGGAGTTAAACGTGGCTTCCTGAAGGCTTGTCTACTGGAAGTGAATAGGAGTTTCAGAGTAGGTGCCAGCAGGACAAGACCTAACATCTATCTTTCTACTCTTAACAAGAAAAAAGAAAGTTGTATTGGGAGATCAGAGATTGATGGCTGATTTTGGTCACTAGATCAGTACAGTATGATGTAAGTTTTGACAGGCAGTTTAGCAACTTAGTTTAGAAAGCCTTAAGCAGTAAGGCTTAAAGCCTTAAGCTTAAAGCCTTAAGCAGTATGGATACATTAACATCAGTGTTCTAGTTCAGATCACATCTGTTCTTCATGAATCTCCACCCCTCCAAGATTTGCACCCTTGTCGGCATCGTTTTCACATTGAACAACCCTGGATGAGGGACCGTAGTCGTGAACAGGCAGGCAGACCATGCAGCCAGGCTCAAAACCCATGTATATGTACGTATTGGATCCTCAGTACCAATCACTTGACTTTGGATGTTCTTTCCTACTGCACCACGAGTTTGTTGTGTGGGCATGGCCTCAGGTGCCTGTACTTGTGTCAAAGAGGACGTGAAGAAGGGAGCTGAGAGCATTTAAATGCAAGGTAGTAACATCCAGCCATAGGCACAATTGTATTTATGGCTGGTAGTTCTTAAATGGCCCAAGCCCTTTAGCAAGTAATCAGTTGAGCCTGTTATCCATCAGGGATTGGTAATTTGAAATAGAAGTGTTTTATTCTTAGAATAGAAAAATGGGGACCATTGAAATTTCTGAGAATAGCACAACTGGCCATTAAGACAAGAAGGGGATATTTAAACCAAGCTGCATTTTATATTTTGGTGGTTATTATTGTGCAGCCTGTAGGGTGCTGTGTATATGAGGGCTTCAATATTCAGTATTTCAGTCAGCACAAATGAATAGGATAAGATGAAAAGTACTTCTACAGCACGAACAAAACTACTCATGTTTTGCTAAAGGTTTGTAGAGCTCTCCCTAAGAATACAGGCACAATGTCTGTGCTCATTTGATCTCTGTGAAAAATGGAAGAAGCCTTCTTTTTCCTTCCCTTTTCATTTTGCTCAGTTGATTTATTTATGAGTTACTGTCTGTGGAACGATTGATTCCTTTTAGAGACAAGTATGAAATTCTGTCAAATGCTCCTGTTGGGTGCAGCTTCATACCCCTGCAACATGGTGCTAGGGCATCTCAAAGCTGTTGTGTTCTGGATAAGACAAAAGTACTGTGATAGAGACAGTGGCAGTGAGATAAGACTGCAAAATCTAAATCCAGGGGGTTGCGACTGTCACTTGCAGCATGTTGGATGCCATAGATTAGTACTGTATGACCTTTAACTGGAGTGAAAGTGTATTTGATTTTTGAGCTGTCTTTCCCTAGACAGTACCCAGAGTGCTAAAATCCACATGTTTTGGCAGAAAAAAGATAGAGCACAAAGCAACAGCTGGATTTGGAAACCAGATTTATTTAAATCAGAAATGCAAACCCATCTCTAGCAGAATATGATTGACCACTGAAAATACAAACAGCCAAGAGAATGGCAATTTGTCTCTTGATGTCTTCCAGTCAAAGTTTAGTGAGGCGCAAGTTATTCCCTGGCTATGCCTGATTACCCGGGGTAATTGGGTGTCAGTTTGCTGCTGCATTATGCAGGAGGTCACGCTTGATATTTGCTCTGCTCTTCTCTGATTTAAAATCAGAAACTCTAACATGGGCCAAATTGAAATCAGTGGTGTTTGTATCTGTCTCTCCTTCTGCATACAGGTACTACAGTGCTACCATTTTACAGATGTCAGGAGTTGAAGATGACAGGCTTGCAATCTGGCTGGCAGCTCTGACAGCATTTATAAACTTCATTTTTACGCTCGTGGGAGTCTGGCTCGTCGAAAGAATGGGTCGCCGGAAACTTACACTTGGTAGCTTAACAGGTGAGTGAGTGTTCAGTGTATTGTGTTTTCCTTGGCATCAGTAATAAAATGGAAATAAAATTCCAAGTGCTAATTTCTTCATAGTAGCCCTCATTGAACTAATTGTGTTGACTTCATCTGTTCCCCTGAAATCATCTAGCTTTTCAGGACTAATAGTATAGTACCACAGCTAAAACCTCATGCAAAAAAGAAGGGTTTGTTTTCTTCTTAGCACCATTTTTTCAGGTGTGACTCCTTCAGGCCAGGCTTGAAAATGTTTTTATTTAACCTTCTCACAGGTTGGGGTGTTTTTCAGTATAAGGAATTAAATGCTTGGAAATTCACAGGATAGCTTTTAAATCTCATGTGTGTGTGTGAAATGTAATTTCTGGCTCGTTAATTAGAATACAGAACCTCTTATCAAGTAATGACAGGGAAAAAGTATAACATAGCCATCACTGCACTTTGGGAGGTGTAACACAGTTCTCTGTGTAGGTACTTCAAATACAGTACTGTGGATGCCTGACCTACACTTGTGTGATTTTATATCATTGCTTTTATGAGAGACTAAAACAAAGAATGCGGAGGATGTACACTTTGTCCCAGTATTCAAACACCGTAGCTCATTGTTGTAGCCTCATCTTGAAAGCAGGAAAATCAGAGTGAGCAGTCTCGCCTATGCTTAGTCACATCTGCCACTTACCCCGGAAGCCCTTGCTTGATCTGGCTGAAGTGATCTGCCTCCAGTACCTGTCTTGGGTTCAAATGTTTCCAAGAAAGGGTTTGTTAAAAAAGGCAGTTCCTGCTCATCTTGAACTAATGTTCGCAAGTGTTTGGCTGGGAAGGTTTCATGTCTCCATATTTTGTTCTGTTATTTGCTGTCAGGGATCCAAACTTCTAGTTAATGCAACACAACAGAGTGGAGGACCACCTGCCAAGTTGCTGGCCATCTGCAGTTCCCGAGGGATGGTGGTTAATCTACACTAGCAGTATTTCAGTGCATTTATATAGGCAGAACAGTGACGGCAGTGTGTGCCGTGTTTGGTTTGATACACGGGTACCCAAATCTATAAATTAAAGCATGCGGCTTGGAAGGCAGTTGAGTAGTGCAAGTTATAAGAAATGTTACTTGGTGTGTTGCTGCTCTGATTTGGAGTCTGCCTCCACATCAGCTAAAATACATCTCCCTTGGAAATTCTGTGTCTCCAGCCAAGTCTTCCAGAGGGGAAAGACTCAGTTCAGTACCACTCTGTGCTTATTTCCCCTGTGATCCTTGTCTGTTTTCTTGTTTTCCTATGGAGTGAATCTTTCCTGGTGCTGCAGTGGTACTTCTGGTGCTTTAATGCTGCCTCTCCTTCATTGGAGCCCCTGTATATGTATTTAGCTATTTGTATGTTTGTCCCAAATAACCTCGTGTTTCTGACTAGCCCCTGAAGAGTTTGTTGCTTATCTGGACCCAGCCCTGTATAGGTGTAATTTCTACGTTGACTTTTCATACAATCACTGAATGTTTTGGGTTTTTTTGCTCTGGTTAAGATATTCAAAGGCCATACATTAGGAACGTAGATATGAACATCTCTTACAAAGCATATTAGTCATAGAAGAGAGACGGCTATAGAAACAAGACACAATTAACAAAGGAACATAATGCAGTTAAGGGCTATTTCATAAGGCTGTTTAATACAATGATAATCACTAAATGTGTTAGTTGTTTCCATTTCCATGGTGAGTTTTCTCATAGGGTAAACTTGTATTTTGCTGCTTTCCTTTGGTTTGTGTTCCTAGGGACATTTACTTCCACATTGAGTTATTACCAGCTGCGTCACTGGTCATTGGTGAAGCCAGATGAGCCCCAGTTGGCCGTTACCTAAAATGAACACAGAACCATTACCTGTGCCTGCTCCTGCAAGGGTGTGGGTTGGGTTTTTTTTATAAAAGTTGATTGATTTGATGTTTTTTTAGGTGACAATCTGCAAGAATAATCAGTAGGGAGACAGTAGCATTGGTATTTTGATTAAGAGCTGACATGCTGTCATTTAGTTTTGGAAAGTCCTGAAGATTTTCCTGCTTTCTGAAAACATTTGGGAAAGAACTATTGTACATTTCATTTCATTTACCTTTATAACATTCAAAATATTTGCAACTTTTGAAAAGTTGAGCCTTTTAAACCCGGAAGCTTTATGTAAACTGCTTCTGCCAAAAGTAAATCACGCTGTGTTGGTTCTCTTTACTGCTGTTCCTGATTCCTCTTCCTTTCTCATTCATTATTTATCTTGGCATAATATTTTTGTCTGCCCTCTGCTCTTTTTCTTCACTTCATTTCTTTCTTCAAAGCTGTTAACTGGGAAACACACAGGAATTTAGACAAGCACAGTATCTGTGTTGTTTGTGTTTTCCTTGTTGTCCTTAACAATTTGAGTCTCTTTTTGTAACAGAGGATTGAAAACATCTCCAGGATATTTCCTTTTTTTCCTTTCCATCTCCGCTGATGATGTACTCTAATTGCATGACTTTTTTCAGCGTAGACAACTTCCCACAGAATGAAAATTATTTAATCAACTTCCTTTGCCAAGATTACATATTCAGTACTTTTCCAAAGAAGTAAGACATTTGCAGAGGGACTAGAAGCCAGTGTTCGTGTATTTGGCTAACTTAGAAGAAGGACAA
>VZRI01013047.1:75422-93779 GCA_013397515.1 Upupa epops
AGAAGCGTGTAGCCATGGTGCTTCATGCCCTGCTCGAGTGGCAGCGTGGAGGGGGTTAGTTTGTGTTTTTCAATCTCTCAGGTACAGAGGTTTTTGTTGGTGTGGGGATGGTTTGCCTCAGTGATCTAGTAGATCCTTTCCAACCAGGATCACTCTGTGATTCTGTCGCACAAAGCATGAGCCTTTTTGCCATCTGCCCTCTCATCATTGCACCTATCGTGTGCACCTGGAATTTGCTGGGTAGGACAGGAGTAAATCTGTGGAAGGGGTCTCTGTCCTAGCAGACATTATGTGTACTCTTTAAAACAAGATCAGAAAATGCAATTGTTCTTTTGGCAGTGTTTTTATGAAGTTAAATTTCCCTTGTTTTATAAAAGGTAGTAGAGTCAGTGAAAAAGCTGATGCTGTTGTCTGTTTTGGAGATACTCAGAAACCCCCTGGATGTGATCCTGTGCAACCTGCTGTAGGTGAACCTGCTCTAGCATGGGGGGTTGCACTAGATGATCTCCAGTTCCCTTCTATCTCCTACCGTTCTGTCTGTGTGAAAGTCTGCAAGTTTGGGTGTGGGGAGAAATACAGCGATTTCAGTTGTGATTAAATTTTACCTTGACAGCATTATTTTTAACACCAAAATGAAGGTATCTGTTCCTTGTGGAGTCTCCAATTTCCTGTATTTTAAAAAAACATCTTAATCTAGTAATTTCTGGACATAAAAACTGGTGAACTTGATGTGGAACAGACTGCCCAGGGGGGTTGTGGATTCTCCTTCCCTGGAAACATTCCAGACCCGCCTGGATGTGTTCCTGTGCAACTTGGTCTGGGTGATCCTGCTGTGGCAGGGGGATTGGACTGGATGATCTTTTGAGGTCCCCTCCAATCCCTAATGATTCTATGATGGGTATTTTTCTTAAATCCATCACAGCTCCGTGGCAGCTGCTGTGTGCCTTGCTTTCCCAAGCCTCCTGCAGTTCAGTGACATATTATTTCTTGTGTGTTGGAGAAGACTATCACGTTATTCTTTGTCTGTGTTTTTAGGTACCGCTGTAGCACTCGTTATCCTAGCGTTGGGGTTTTTGCTATCAGCTCAGGTCTCGCCAAGAATCACACTTAATCCACCAGATCCTTCACATCAAAACTCTACCTGCACAAAATACAGGTGAGATTTCCTGCTCATTCTTCTTGATGACGGTTTCTAATTAATAGAGTTTTGCAAGCTACTGTGTGTACTAGACAATTTTTCACAAAAACTAGTACAAGGAACTAAACCAGATGCTTCAAGTTAGAATCTTAACTGCCTTCCACAGAGAAAATTAGACGCTGCTTAAACGCTCTCAATAATTCCCTGGAGTTTATTGAATTAAAAAGGTGGTTAGGTGGCAGACTCTACCCTTGAGATCCCCTCTGTTATATCACACCTGCTGCAGCTTACAGTGAACACAGAGCTAGGAATACTTTTAAAGTCATTTGTAAAATTGCTTGCTGTTATTAGTCGACTTGTCAATGTGTTATGTTTAAGAGCTGTAAACTCTTCAATAAGATGTGTTCCTTGCCTTTTGTTTTCCTGAGTGGGGGAAAAAAGCTTCCGATAATTACAGACCAATTAACAATGAAAATAAATCTGGGATTTGGGGTTTTTTTACCTTTTTTTCTATAGTAGATAGAATCTGCTTTTTCAAATGCAATTGCAGTTTCAAATAGTTTTACTTCTGGGGTGTTATAAATGTGTCATTTCCTATCTTTTGTGAGTTTTATTCATATGTGAGTGCACTTGTGGTTCATTTAGCTCTTCCTTGTTGAGAAAAGACCAATTAAATGGCCAAAGAAATTCTTAGTTACATTCAAAATGTGTTTTCCATGTGTTTGCAGTAGGGCAAGTATCGAGCTATGAGAAGTATGCTGCTAGTTTTCTAGCTAGAAATATGGTTCATGGCTTTTCATATGCCAACACAGTGCTTAGGTTAAACAATCTGAGGATCTGAAGGTTTATAGATCCCTGGGGAGGTGATGGAAGTTCTTCAGAAGAGCATAATTAGATGCTAATAACTGCAACATTAGATACCTACCAGACATAAGGATCCCTACATGCTTGAAAGCTCTATTTGTGTTCGTTTCATGCTGCAGAGTCAAATATATTTTGCCATTTTTGAGATGAGTCCATCCAGCTCTTCCAAATGGTGACTAATCTGGTTAAAAGATGCAAAGGGAGAAAGATCTCCCTTCAGAAAAAGGTAACTTTAATAGCAGGATGTCAGAAGGATTTGCCTGGGACTTCAGTTAACTGTTTGTAAAAGATGTCTGGAGAGAGCAGATGCACTGTTTGTAGAGCTCATTATCTAATAAAGCTAGATGATTGTATAGCCTGGAACTGTGCAAAATGTGCAGATACTTTAATTTGAAAGTATTGTGATATAAGAAGGAGCTCTTCTAGCTTAAATGTAGAAGAGAGTGGGGTAGGTTGATGTGAAATAGTGAGCAAAATATGAGAAAGCTTTAGGTACTTCTGTCTAATCCTACATTATACCTTAGCAAAGAGACTTGACAGCCAGGAGAGCACCTATTGTGTCCAGTTTTGGGACCCTCAGTTCAAGAAGGACACAGAGCTGCTGGAGGGTGTCCAGCATAGAGCAACGAAGATGATGAAGGAAGTAGAGCACCTCCCTTATGAGGAAAGGCTGAGGGAGCTGAGTGTCTTGAGCTTGGAGAAGAGGAGGCTGAGGGGTGACCTCATTAATGTCTATAAATCTGTGAGGGGTGGGTGTCAGGAGGATGGAGCCAGGCTCTTCTCAAGGTCATCTAGTGATGAGAAGGTTCCATAGAAATTATCAGAAGGAACTCCTTCCCAGTGAGGGTACCGGAGCATTGGAAGAGGCTGCCCAGGGGGACTGTGGAGATGTTCAAGACCCACCTGCATGTGTTCTTGTGCGACTTGGTCTAGGTGATCCTGCTGCGGCAGGGGGATTGGACTGGATGATCTTTTGAGGTCCCTTCTGATCCCTAATGATTCTATGATTCTATAAATGGATTCAGTTGCCCACAAACCACAGAATTTGACTACAGCACTCGCTAGGTGGGAGGATTTCAAAAGGTGAAGCTTGATATGATTAGTAACCAGTTTCATACTTGTTATTTGGGATATAAATTTGCATGCTTCAAAACATCACCGCACCCTGACCCTGCTAGAGTCAAACATTCCTTCAGCATCGTGAATATTATTGTCTGTTATGGAAGATTATACTAGCCAGTGACTCATACCAGGAAGCCTCAAATTCCAGGTGTCTTCATCCAAGGTAGCGTAAGTGCAAGAAAAACCATCTCCTTTTGGCAAAGCCCAAGGCAATAAAATTACCTGAATGTTTTTATCACAAGAGAGTTGATGGTGCCTTCACCATTCCACTTGAGTTAGAAGAACCCCAGAACATATCAGAAGCACAGAGTGAAGTAACACAAATCCAGCAGGACACACTGAACAAAGAAATTCTCTTTGCCTCCTTACAAGTGGAGAAAAGGCAGGGAGAACACTCTTTCTGTGTGCTTTCTTTAAATCAAACTGAATTTCACACTTGTGTAAAACCGTATAGTTGTTTGCAGTGTGAGCTCCTCTTTCTTGATCTTACTCTTCAGCAGCTGTGATCTGTTACTTTTCATCAAGGCGACAGGATAGCTCAGAGGTAAAATTAAGAACACAAAACACCACCATGCCAAAATTCATCATTTTAACAATGGAAAGATGAAGTAGTCATTCCCATTCTTCTGACTACTCAAAACTCTAATGGCGTGTTCCTGTTTTTACTGATGACTTCCCTGGTTCTCAAAGGAGGTGAAGATAAGGGCATGTGCACCAGCTCCCCTACTGCCTTTTCCCCATCTTTGAAGAATCAAAGGCATGACTGTCCCACTCTGCCTTTCTCTAGGACATATGCACTCTCTTCCAGAAAACTACTGTTGACCTGTTGCCTTGTATTTTTGGTCTTTTTGTTTCCTTTCACCTATTTTTGTCTGCCTTTTACTATGCTTCTTGAGACTCGCTCAGCTGTACAACACATAACGTGACCTTGTTCTAATGGAAAAGTCAGTTATTATATGGAAATGATAAATATTGTGTTAAGCTTAGGTTAACTCTCATATCCTAGGGAAACAATACCTGTGCCCAAGAACTTTTTCTCAGTTTCCTTCCTGAACTGAGTGTGTTCAGAGATTGATAGAAATAATACAGGCTGTGCTGGGCACACAAGGGCTCTGTTGTTCACTGCTGAATTAGTCATCCTCATGTGGTTCATGTTCCTAAGCTCATTGTGCAGATACATACCACTGATATGAAGGCACTGATACTTAGTACCCTTACATAGCAATTTTACAAGGTAGCTAACAGGCAGAAATCTGTATTTTCTTTATAAATTTAGCAGAAGTCTGTAATTGTGATCAGTCCTGGAAAACACAGCTAACCTAGTAATCGAAGCTGGTTTTATAGGAGCCTTAGGTTGGGGCCCATATAGTAAGTGTATTAGTTATTGTACTTTATTTTGTTAACTCATGGACAATGTGATTTATCTGTGAGGCAGACATCAGTAGTCTTCACCCTATAACTGTCATAGAACCAGTATTCTTATAATTCTCATTTGTGTTTCCGGTGTCAAAGTGACTGAGCTATAGGTCATTCTGAATATTGACAACTGCAATAATAAATAGAGCAGTGTGTTTCTCCTCTTAAGTTCAAAAGTTTCTGAGTATACAGAGATAAATGTATTTCAGAATATTTTTGCCAGCTCTTACAAAAAGTAATTCAAATTCTGATAAGGTAGTTTATGTTGTAGAACTGTAACATAGTTTTGAAATGTATTAAGAAGATAACATAAGGATTTATTGCTTGGTAATAATTTTCCATTTGCCAGAATGTCACCCCTATCAATCAAAACTTGTAATTGAATTTAAAATCAGAAGGGGTAGGAAGGAATACGTAATTCCCATGTAGTAAGTGAATGTGTAAAAAAACTCCTCTCATAATTTGAACACAAAGATTTGAACAGTTGCTTACCTGAATTGTAGGGTCTGCAGTGCATGCAGACCCTGTAACCAGTGTGAACGTTTCCAGTTACTTTGAATCATGGTTTGCATTACTGAAGGAGAAAGTTGATGCTCATGCAGTAACCTCTTAATGCTTCGCATCTCCACTAATAGTTCTTAGACCTTGCTGTTCAACAGAAATGGCAGTGCTTAGTTGTCCCAGGTTAGGAACGTCCCAAAAATGGAAAAGCAGCCAGGTCTTGAGGGGTCTCAGAATCTGACAGGCAAGGGAAAACAGTTTGGGGAAACAAAAGGGTTATTGAATCTCTAAGCAGACAAAGCCAGGTGACACAAACAAAACACAAACTCCATCAGAGTGTCATTACACACATTCTGAGGGAAAGAAATAGGTGAAGCCTTATGTAGCTGGTTTTGGCTTCAGGTCAGGTCTCCTGGGGAGAGGGATGCACCCAGCACACTACAGTAGCAGCAACAAGGTGGGAAGCCCACCCCAAGACAAACCCCAATCTCCCAACATTCTGCCAAAGGTTTAAGAGTTATGAATCCACAGCTTTTCTTGTGCCGACAGTTCTGCCAAGCTGAAATAGCAAATGCCCTTCCAGGCTCCATACTGCTGCTGACTCAAGCAGTCCCAGTGTTTTTCTCAGTGGCATGCTGTAACAACAGCTTCTTCTCCTGCTGTTCTGTAAGTCAAGGTGCTAGCAGCGGCATGGACTAGCCATGTGGCAAGCACACAACTGTGGCCATGGTAGCAAGCCATCAGGGAACTCCCCCCTCCTTCAGGGTCTCAGAATTTCAGGGCTTTTCATCTCTGTTAGCTCACCACTCCGACATCTCCAGGCTTGTGATGATCAGTGTCACTGCTCTGCTTGACGCGGGGAGGTATCAGCATTAGTGGTTTCTCTCTGCTTTGGTATGTGGGTGAGGGAAGGGCTTTTGGCCAAAGTGGCTTGAAGGTGGTCAGTCCAGCTGAAAGGAGATAGGGCAACGTGCCGCCATGCCCTGGCCTCACTCCACCACACCCAGCTCCAGATGGGCTGCGGGATCCTTGTGGCATCCCAGCCCCAGTGAGTGGAGCGGGATGGGGACACTCAGCTGCTGGGCAGAGGGAAAGGGTGAGAGTCCAGACACTCCCAAGCAGTGTCTTTTATTGGGGTGTGGGGCAAACAAGAACATGCCCCACACCCTGCCCTCTAAACCAGTTACAAACTCACAAAGTCACACCCCTCCAGAAACTGCATTCCCAGCCCTGAGCCACCTCCATGGCTCCAGCCTGGAGCCATTTCCCTGCGTCCACTCAAATGGGCCTTTTAGCTCTTAATGCCTCCAGAGGACCATTCTCTGAGCTGCAGAGAAGCCATCTGAGGTGTAGGGGGGTCTTTCTGCCTCCTCCCCAGTTTAAAACAAAACATAAACTCTTCTGGGGAACAAAAGGAAAGCAAAGGGATACCCTAAACCTACTTTTTTTTCCTAACCTAGAATATTAGTGAATTGTTTTGCAAGAATACCAAAAGTGATGGGATTGTAATTTATATGGTCTGCAGGTTTTAGTTACACAAGAATAATTTTAATCGTTTGAATCAGGCTTGGATTTGATCTGCCCTGAAGTGTCTGTAGTGTCTGTGTGTAAAGTCTTTCCAGAAGAGTAGTTTTAAAAGCAAGGTATTCTACAGAGACTGCTATTACACTCAAAGTAAAGGTTCCTGTAAGTCAGTTGCTTCTGTTATTTATTGTCTGTGTCGCCTAGTTCCAGGTATAAATCAGGAAGTTGTTGTACTGGGGGGCCACATAAATTCAGGAAAAAAAATCTTCAAAGACAAGCGACAATTGATAACCCGTGTGTGAGTAGATCAGGACATTCTTCATGTGGTGTCAGTGTTCTAGCACAGTCTCTTGTCAAAGTGCTTATAGTAACCATGGTGTAGCCATGATGATCTAAAGACTTAAGGTTTGCAGGTTACAATAGGTAGCAAAAATGGGTGAGCTATCAGGGATCTTTTTCCGGAGTGAAACAGAAGTGGCTAGCACCAAGAAGCCAGAAGTGATTGCTTTGAGTTTATATAAATGGTATTGCTTAGTTGTGAGGCACCTGAGTCTTTAGAAAACAGGATTTTAGGAAAATTTGAAGAGAGCCGAAGTATTCATATGTGTCTGGCATATCAAGAAGAGTAAGTACTGCTCTGGAACTTAGCTAGGAGGATCAGGAGCCTGATAGGAGGATGAGGAAGAGCTGATAATACTTGAATGTTGTTGTGATTTAGGTCTGTTGGAATAGCTGTATGGTTAAAACTGCATCTAGCATACAGGTGCTGCCATAAATCGTAGCCTTTCCTCCCGAACACCTCTGAGAGGGTACATGTATTAGCTCATGAACTGCCAGCAGCTCTCAGCAAATAAACGTATGTCATTTAGTCTCCTATAATTGCAGGAATTACAAGTCTGAGTAGGTTTTTCTCATTGTTTATTGAGTATTTCTTCTACCATGACCCAGATATGAGAGCTTGAAATGGTGTCTTGCAGTTTGCACACATTTTAGTTACCTAACACATCTCCTACATTCTTGGCCAGTGATATTTAATCAGAATTTAATGTTTTTAATGGTTAGCTTTGGGAGTAAGACAGGAATAATCTGAAGAATAAGGAGGTGCTTGATTTTATGCTTATGTTTCTATAGAACATAGAGTTTTGTGATTTGGTAATAGGTTATGGAAGACAGAGTTGAAGTTTCCTGGTGGCAAAAGTGAAAACTGATTAAATGTTTTAAAATGAACAATTCAGAAACTGAGATTCAGCTTGGAAAAGACAAAATAATCTGACAGAAAGAGAAACGGCACTTGGAGAGCACAAGGGCACTGGGCAAAGGGCTTGGTACTGGTAAATCACTCAACAGAAACTGTCAAGGTACAATCTGCAGCTCAAATTAAGAGACTCCTGAGAATTGTAGGAAAGTCGTTACTTACAAGGTCATTTAACAAATATAAAATACAAACTATAATCACAAACCAAATGGCTTTATGGCATATTTTAGGCAGCGGGAAAAAAACAGAGGAAGAAGCAAGTTTTGAGCCTTTTGTTGGCATCTGGAGAGTCACTTTAGCAGGTCAGAGATTTTATTCAACCCATTTATAGACTGCACTAGAGGCTAGTAAACTCCTCTATTAAGGAGAAAGAGAACTGTTATTTTGGTATAGAGAAATCTGTGCACAGCTAGGCAATTAATAATTCATCTGTGTTCTTTAAATTCTCTGGGAAAGAAGGTGGCATTGTGATCTTTGGGATCAACCTGTAGCCTCTGAAACTGTTTATCAGGCAGGCTGCTCCAGGGCAGAGCATCCTGAAAGCTGGTGGTGCTCAGAGTGGCAAGAAATTGCTAGCAAGGTACATAGAAGTTAGGTTTTCTAAATGTCAGACATCGCCATCAGTAAACATGCTCTGACAGTGAATCAGGAAGCCCAAATGCCATCCCATGGTAGTTGCCAATACACTGATGGGTCAGTTCTTTTGTCTTTTGAGACCCACTCTCTAGATTTCATGCCACTCAGCTACAAAGAAGCTGGGCATCATTGGACTTCTGGAGACTCACGTTCTTGGCTTGTTGTTATTCTGCTACAGAGGCTGGAACGTCTGACGTCTAGACATTTGCCTTCTTGTTGGGTTGCCTAGGAGCCCAGCCCGGGAGCAGGGAGTGAACTAGGCACGTTGTAAAACCTTTCTGCTGTAATGCTGCCTGTTTTCATCAAAATCAAATCATCTCCCTCAGGTATTTCTATCTTGGTGAGTTATCAATCTGACTGAGAACCATCCTGCCTGGGAATTTTCAACTGCCTCTTCATGTAGGAACCTGTTTCCAAGACATTAGTTCATAACACTAGCATGGAGATAAATATTTCATGATAAAGTACACAAAACATACTTCCCATTTCTAACTGGATGCAAACTTCCTTTCCTGCATAGACATTCTGGAGCATCATGTCAGAAGAAACTTCTTCACAGTGAGGGTACTGGAGCAGTGGAACAGGCTGCCCAGGGAGGGTGTGGAGTCTCCTTCTCTGGAGACGTTCCAGACCCACTTGGATGTGTTCCTGTGTGACTTGATCTGGGTGATCCTGCTGTTGCAGGGGGATTGGACTGGATGATCTTTCAAGGTCCCTTCCAATCCCTCTTGATTCTATGATTCTATAATCTTGAAGGCCTTAATGGCTCTGTGGTGTAGAACTGAAGTACCATCAGTGTTTTTATAGACTTGCACTGTGACACACAGCTGGGTATATCTGGGCAGGGTGGATAAGAAGACACATTTGAGGACAGGAAAGAGGTCTGTAGTAGGCAGTTATATATCAGTAAGTGTTTATTTACTCTCCTGATACATCATATATCCTATTTTATTTACATCACGTATGTAACAAAAGGCACTGAATTTCCTATTGTTTCATTTTCATAGTTCTTTATCAAACAGTAATGGGGCTAGAGTGAAGACGAACATACGGCTGAAACTACTGTATATTTTATCTTCATACTTAGAGAAATGTAGAGCAAACAGCCCTAGCACATGATTTTGTTTGTTGCTTTTAAATTGCTGCATTTAAAAAAGGAATCCTGTCTTGCCTATTCATGCTGCATCTTCAGTAATCATTAGTCTCTAACAACTGATACAGATTTCTTTCCTGTTTTTTTAAAAACAGTTTTAAGATGTATATTTTAAAATTCTGGAGAAAAAAACTAATCATTCTTCTTCTTGGAAAAAGCATTAAAATCTTCTGGCACTGATAAAATAAGGCACAGAAAAATGCTGGATGGTCTGAACAGCAGCAGCCTGCCCATGTCTTCTGGGAGTTAGATTTGAAAGGACTTTTACGGGTGTCTTCTCTAAAACATACGAGCAGGTTTTTACTTTATCAACTCATTATAAGGCTAACGGCAGAAAATCCTAACCTAAAGGTAAAGGGTGTTAAGGTATTTTGTGACCTCTGAACCTGAAAGACCAACTGCAGACAAGCTGTGGGAAATAACCAAGCTTTGGAAAATAAGAATTTTAAATGTTTTAAATTGCTGTGATTAACTGTAACCTCTGACATTTGGCATGACATGAAAGCCAGCAGCCTTTATTATGTCGAATGCCAACTGGAAGACACAGTTGCACATACCCAGTAATGCCTGAGGAACAGCTGCATTAACTGCCCTGTAGACAGACACTACCATTAGTAATCACATTGCTTGACTGTTTTCTGGACTACTGGGTGGGAAGGGAGGAATAAATAAGAGACCTCCTGTTTCCAAACTGACTATTTACTGATGCCCAGCTCCATGAGGTTATGTGGTGTTGTCCACAGAGAAGCCCCTTAGGACAGTGCACAGCTCAGTTCTGTCATTCATCTCTTGCATTGATTTTTGTGAGGACATTGAGGGAATTGATCAGGTGTCTGGTCCCCATCCAGTCATCTGCTGGCAGGACTATAAAGATGACACTCGTTGCTCTGATTGTCATTCCTTTGTTGATCTTGCTAATGTTTTGGCTGCTGTTGGGTATATGACTACATTTCTGTTTGAAGTAAAACCTGAAAACAGTACATCTAGAGAAATCTTCAATCTTGACATCTTCTGAAGAGACTTAAAGACCACTTTAAAGCCCAGTTTTGTTGTCTTGGTAATGCTGTATTGACAAAACCCGCCTGGATGTGTTCCTGTGTGACCTACTGTACGTGATCTTGCTCTGCAGGGAGCTTGGACTAGATGATCTTCCCCCCTTCTCTCCCTCTCCTTCTTCTTTATGTCTCTTTTCTTCCTACCCACCTCACCCCTTCTTCCCTTTTTTTCCTCCTCTGGCTCGCTATGGTTGCAACCTAGACAAAAACTCCTGTGACAAAGAATGAGGGAACCCAACTGAGGTGCCAGCAGAGGCACACAGGTGTCCAGGTCTCCAGCTGCACAGTGCTAGAGCCTGGCACTGCTAGCACACTGTGACAGAGATAACACGTGTGTCCGATGTGATCAGGTAAATGATCTGATCAGCCTGGTAGCAGAGCTAAAAGATGAGATTGAAAGCCTGAGGACAATCAGGGAGAATGAGAGGGAGGTAGACTGGTGGATTCAGGCCCTACTATCCTTGAGGAAATGGTAGCAGGTGGAGGCTCCATTAGAAAGAGGAGATGACCTAAGAGATGTGGAGGAATAGAAACAGGTCCTTGCTCAGAGAGGCAGAAATCCCTCCCAGCTTCTCCATCCTTACAGGGCCAGGGTCAGACATACTGATAGGGAGCTCCCTGGTCTGGTACGGCCATCGGTCTACTATCCACTACTGCTTATCCAGGCTGGTAGTGATGATGTAAGGCAGAGAAACATGAAAACAATTTAAAAAGACTTCAGGGCCCTGGGGGGAGATTGCTTGAGGGCACAACCTCCCTGGGCAACCTGTTCCAGTGTCTCAGCACCCTCACTATGAAGAATTTGCTCCTGACTTCCAGCCTAAATCTCCCCTCTTCCAGCTTGAAACTATTCCACCTGCTCCTACCACTCCAAGCCCTTGGAAACAACCCCTCCCCAGCTCTCCAGTAGCCCTCTTCAGGCACTGGAAGGCTGCTCTAAGTTAGCCCCGGAGTCTTCTATTCTCCAGGCTAAACACCCCCGACTGTCTCAGCCTGTCCCCATAGCAGAGGAGAGCCAGCCTTCCACTCCTCCTCGTGGTCCTCCTCTGGACACGTTCCAACAGCTCAATCTCCTTCCTGTGTTGTGGGCTCCAGAACTGGACACAGTACTGCAGATGGGGTCTCACGAGTGCAGACTAGAGGAGGAGGATCACCTCCCGTGACATACTCGTCAGACTTCTCTTGCTGCAGCCCAGGATGCGGTTGGCTTTCTGGGCCACAAGTGAACATCGTTGGCTCATGGATCTTGGGATGAATAGCAAACTACAAAAGAATTCATAGTTTTAAACCCTTCCCCAGAGCTTTTTTTTGCCAGCTACCATATAAACTGACCCGATTATAATTCCTTCAGAGACAGCATAGTACCAAAATTTCGAATTACTAGATTTTTAACATTTCCTTTCAGACTTCTTAAATCTATATAATCTGTTTCTCTGATATAGTTTCTTGGGGCTTTGTTATACAATTATTTTAACTTTTTCTCATAACAGTATAGTGCTTTAATCAGATCATTTCTTCATTCACTAAGTCATTGTTGTAATAAAGATACTGACTCAGAAAGGATTATTTCCTTGGTTTCGTAGTTGGTGGGATATACGTTGAAGCGAGTTTGGTCACCTTCATTACACATTTCCAGATGTTACATTTCAAAGTTGAATTTCAATTTTAAATGTCCAGGCTTATTTCACGTCTTACTTTTTCATTCTCCTAATTGTAATTCCTAATGTTATCCCTTAGATTACAGCAGGGGCTTTAGTGATGAGACTGTATCTCTGAATCTCAGATGCCTTCCGGCAAAGAACACCTGGTTAATTTAACTACAGTAGCAATTGACTTGAGAATTTCCAAGATCCAGGGAATCTGCTGCCAGGATCTTTCTGATAACTTGCACTGTGGGGAGGGTTCTGGAATGCCTTCATAGCTTGCATGCCCCTATCCCACTCCATATGTTCTCAGGGACAAGTTCTATACTGATACCTCCGTGAAGTCTCTGTAGGGCACTTGGCATCTGGGCTTACATTAGTCAGGGGGGATGTGATCAGTACTGCCACTGGAGTCTGGAGAACAGTGTTCCTGTCTACTCACTGGAGTGCTGTGCAAGAAAACTTTGCCCAAACATAAGCATCTCTTGCTCTTTGAGGGTCCAAAGGAAAGCAAAGAAGTCTGTATGGACATGTCAGATATTATGCACAGGAACGATATACAAGAACACCTAGAACTTTGCAGTGACAGATGAAGGGCTGAGGGGCTGTTTTGGGGTATTAGACACATGCATGTGAATTGGCTTTGTTCACATACTAACTCCATCGACCCTAATGGGGACTCGGATGGAGACACGTGATATTGTGGTCTCAGACTGACTCCCACATCCACATGCGCTCAAATGCTACTCTGTTTATTAAGTACTCTGTATGATTCTTTCTCTTCAGCCCAGAGTTGTAATTTTTAATTGACATTCATTCCACAAGTGAATTTCCCTGCAGCCTGATCAGGTGTCACTGGGCGATTGCAGCTGGGTCAACAGAATGTGGTAGAGAAGACAGTAAAAGCCATCTGTATTCATTTGTTAGTAGTTTCTATTATTCTGTCTCCAACACTGACAACTTGACTGTGTGCATCCCAAGACTGATCAGGAGATGCTGTTGGTTTTGACATCTACAGATGAATAGTTTCTGAAGAATTTATTTCTTTCTCTTTCAGTTATTGTAATGGATGTATGTTAGATCCAGACTGCGGCCTCTGCTACAAACTGAATAAATCAAGTGTTATGGAGTCCTCATGCGTTCCTGTCGATAAGGATTCTACAATGAAAGCAGCTTGGGGCAGGTATGTCACTTCTCAAGACGTTCTGCTCTTGTGCTCTGCTGGTGCTGTATTTTGTGCTATTGAAACCACTTTGCTTTTCCATAAAATATTACTTTTAGGATGTTCTAGATGAAAAAAATTATATCTTGACATTGTCAGAAATGGATGATGACGTTCCAGTAAGTACTCTCAATAAATTCCTTCACCATGATGCATGCAGCCAGTTTGGTGCAGTCTGACTTTGTAGAATCATTAGGGATTGGAAGGAACTTTGAAAGATCATCTAGTCCAATCCCCCTGCCACAGCAGGACCACCTGGACCAAATTACACAAGAACACATCCAGGTGGGTCTTGAATGTCTCCAGAGTTAGGACGTATGGCAAGAGCACATGAGCAAGTATGAGAATTACTTGTCCCTGATGTCTTAATTCATTTGAGGTGGCATATTCCCGTAGTATACACCTGCAGCCCTCTGAATTAATTTTCTTTCTAAGTGCTTTAATTAAACCTTGCTTTAATACTGGCCTACTACAGAAACCGAGTTGCTCACCTCAATAATCTAAGATGATAAAGTGATGGCAAGTTCAGTTGTCAAAAGCACAGCTTCCAGACACAGGTTTATGTGTGTCCCTGTGCTTAAAAGTGGCATCACACCTGCACTGCTTTTGGGATGTAAAAAAATGGGCACCTTCTTAGAGAAGTCCCAGTACAGCTGCAAAATGCATCACAGCTGTTTATGCTAAGCAGCACAAAGATTCCGTGTGAAGTCACAGAAATCTTCAAGCTTTCTGAAGTATTCACTGTTCCTACGGAATTGCTTTATGAGTTGGAACAACATCCTGTAAAGGCTTTATCAATACTTTAATAACGTCTAGAGCTTGGATTTAGTTTGGAGTGGTTCGATGCCACAAGGGAATTACATAATTACTGCTGATAAAATGTGTAATTACTGATGATAAAGCCTTCTCACCATAATTGATCTATGCCTCCCTTACGCCATAAACATATTTGGGAAATAAGCAAAGGTTCGTGTGGTGGTTATAGATCTGTGTATATGTCTATCTATCTACATATATCTGCATATATATATATTTTTTACTTTCATATCTATTTCTCAGGAGTTAATACCTTAGTGGCAGTGGCTGGAAGGCATGAAAATATCTTCTAGTTATAGAATCATTAATTTAAAGTACTCTAAAATTGCCTTCTTTTTGATTTCAGTACTGTTAGTGTCATGTCTAGTAGTTAATGCCAGATGCGGAAGAGGGTAGCTTATATTCTCTGTAGTGTTAATTTAAAAGCATTGCAAGAATTTTGAGGATATTTCTATTAATAATTATGAAAACTACAAAAATCTCATTTCTCTTGCTTGTTCTCTATCTTCAGCGGTGCCTTACACACCTTACCTTACATATCACCTGGTATCCTCATGTGCTTTGCAGCACTCAGACTCTCATTCTCATATTTGTGAGGAAACAGATCTCTCTTTGTATCCAAGTCAACATTAATTTGATAGATGTACTTTTAAGCAGCACTCCTGTAGTTAGAAAAATCATACTAGCATGCAAGAAGACATAAATGGAAACACAAACCTTTTAGGAATAGTTGATAGATAAAATCAAACTTTATTAGGCACTGTTACTGTATAACATGTAGTAAATGTAGGCACCAGTCATCTTTTTATATTCATGATTCCCCTCTCACATAGCACTCCGCCAGTGTGTAGGAGAACAGCTTGTTGGAGCTGGTGGGCTGTTGCTGCACTCTAGTCCATCCTATTGGAGAAAACAGGAAAGAAGAAATACTTCCATCTTGCAAAATACTGTATTTCCATATTGTGCTATCATTCTATAGCATAAATACCCTTCCCAAAATCTTTCAGGAGACAATAAAGTCATGTAGACTTTGTTGTATTGGTACTCTAGAGTGAAAGTGCTGCCTTAAGGCAGAGAATCAATAAAATGACCACTTTATTTCCCAAAGGTTGTATGCTTATCCCCATTTCTAGTGTTTATTTAATGAACTTCTAATCTTGCCTTCACCTGGTCTGTGTAACCAGGTAGATTTCTAACTGCAGAGCCTTCAAGCTGTGAAATGTCAGGTGGCACCTTCTGTGCCTTCCAAGCTCCTGTGGAACAAGTGTTTCGCTTCCTCCTCCTCACAGATCCCTGTGCTTCTGCACTGGGAAGGTACCCCGAAACCTAGAGATTTTGACTTCCCTTCACATGTGAACCTTACAGCTCTGCTTCCTGAGTCTGCAATAGCAAGATCAGTCCCACAAAGCACAAGAAGTAGGATTTTCCTGCCAGTCAAGAAGATTGCTGCAGTAAAAACTGCAAAGTTACGTCCCCAGTTGTGTCTCAGAGCAGCAGGAGCTGTCTGTGTTTTTCTGGCAGCATAGGAAGAGCAAGTGCCTAAGACAAACCAACAGCACTGGGAAGAAATTGTGTGTCTACTGATGGCTTGCAGATGCAGCCCTTCCTGTCAGAGTCTCTTCATCACAAGACAGACATACAGTGGCAGGTGGTTTAAAAATGCATGGCTTTCTCACAATCAAAATGCTTTAACGATTGGGAAGATGACGTTGTGATCTATTGGTAGCTGATAACTGTAATTAGTACATGCAGCCTCTTTGTGATTCCTGTGCATTTTAGTGGCTTCGTGCCTTCCAGTCTTGGCCGAATGAATTTGAATGGCTGTAAAACCTCCAGGGGTGCATTGGCTTTACATGGCCTGTGTGTTTGGCTGTGTGTTTGAGAAGGCCTGCCTAAGCCATTTGTTTGGCATTAGTTGAATCTCAGTTTGTGTGAGCATTAGCAAAACCATCTAGTCTGACTATCCTGTCGGATACAGAAGGTTCAGAGAAACTCCTTCTGCTGGGCTTGGATTGGTGCTGTGCAGAGCATTTCACCGCTGCTTACCTCACATTTGTTTATGATTTTCCTGCTGGAAAGCTGGGAGGTGCAGCCATGAAGAGGTGACTATGGCCACCTCATACACTGTGCATGCAGCTACATAGGTCTGCAGCCATCTGAGCTCCAACCATCCTGACATTTGCTCAGGGGCTTATCTATTGCTGCAAGCAAGGTGAGAGGTTCTTAGAGGCACCTTCAGAGGAGGCTTTGCTGTTTTGTTTTTAAAGCTTTCTGCAGCCACACAGACTGACATAGAAATCCCTGCTGTTTATATATTTATAGCTTTGTGCTCTTCTTCCCAGTTGGTCCCAAGGTACATCAATAACGCAGACGTAACAGGCAATATTTGGACTCTTATGAGATACTGTAGCGTGGTTTTATTTGCAAGAGGTTTCCCCAGTGCCAGCCTGGTGTACCGTGCACCACAGCTATGTTTATTGTTAATCATATTTATTCAATTACAATGCATTCTACATTGAGAAGTTCTGGAGAGGGAAGGGAAGAGAGGAGTCTTCAGTCTCCTGTGGCTGCCAGCAAGGCTGTTTATGTTGCTGTGGTTGTCATAGAAACCTGGGCAGGCAACTAGAGTGTCCAAATGTTTTTCAAGAAGAATTCAGCATTTCAGTTCTTTGAACATAAGGAAGTCAGATCAAGGCCAAGTCAGACCTCGAAGCTACATAGGTAATGTGCAGTGCTAATCTTACACTTGTAAGATCGTAGAGGTAAGATAGGGAATTGAGATTTATTTTTCATTATTTAATCAGTTACATAAGCCTGACTGATACTCGAATAGCACAGAGAGGAGCATCTTGCCCAGGGAACCAGCACAGTCAGGTGCTTTGTTGCCCTTGGTATCACTGACCCAGTTAACAAAACAACCGTTGATATGCAAACCTTGCTGTCTCCAGCTCTGCTCAGGGACAAGGGACAAAGGATGGTTTCAAGACAGTAAGCAAGAATATTCTTGATGGTTTCAAGACAGTGAGCAAAAATATTCTTAAACTACTAGATGTAATTAAAGAGGAAAAACTGTGACTTCTCAAGTAGTGTGGTCTGAGGGGTCTTTGTTGGGTCATTGTTTTCCGAAATGTAGGCAAGTTCTGCGTTTAGGAGTAGCACAGAAGAGCTCACAGTTCTCTTTGTGAACATTGATCTCTAAAACCCCCACAAAGTTGACAGAAACCATTATCTCACCTGTACAGATGAGGATGCAATGGGAAGGTTGCAGTACGAAGCTCAGGTGGCATGGGAGAGGTCATGGGATGTGACTGCTTTCAGAGCACAATGCAAAATCTACTTCTTCCACACAATTGCAGTTATTCCCACAGCATCCTTGGAAACGTTGAAATTTGTGTCTGGGTAATTGCAGTAACCCTAAAGGCCAGCAAAGAAAGCTCTAGAAGTAACTTTAAATAGCATTAATATTCTTGCAGTTGGAAAAATAACAGCAGAAAGAGAGGAGCTACTAATAGTGCCTTGACATGACATGAACCTTGACATGTGTGTATTGTCAAGACTCAGCAGGCCCACAACTGTGAGCTAAAAGGCTCTCAGGAGTGACTCTTGATCAGTCTCTCTCTGGAGAGAAAGATGTTGACTTTATACAGTAAACAATTGTGAAGAAATAATATCATCTGCTGATCAGAAACAAGCCTTGAAGCCACCTTGTCCACAAATTAGCTCTACAGTCATAGAATCATCAGGGATGGGAAGGTACCCCGAAAGATCATCCAGTCCAATCCCCCTGCCACAGCAGGATCACCTAGACCAAGTCACAGAACAGAACATTACAGACTGGAAGCAACCTGGAAGGATCATCCAGTCCAATCCCCCTACTAGAGCAGGATTGCTCAGACCAGGTCCAGGCGGATTTCAAATGTCACCAGAAAAGGAGATTCCAACCCCCTCCACCCCAGGCAGCCCCCTGCAGTGCCCCATCACCCTCACTGGGAAGAAGTTATACAGTCGGTCA